>JAQZBX010007792.1:24555-49694 GCA_029593785.1 Cabassous unicinctus | reverse complement strand
TATACTCACATTGATGTGCATCATCACCTCCATCCATTCCCAAACTATTATAATCAACCAAATTAAAAATAATGCACAGATTAAGAATCAGCTCACCATTTCTGAACCCCTCCTGTCTTCTAGCAACCTATCTCCAAACTCTACCTCCATGAGTCTTCTCACACTCCTTATTTCATATTAATGAGATCACACAATATTTTCACTTTTGTGCTAGCTAATTACACTTAATATAAGGTTCTTAAGGTTCATTTATTTTATCTAATGTGTCAAAATTTATTCCTTCTTGCAGCTGAATAATATTCCATTGTAAGTATATACCCCATTTTGTTTTTCCATTCATCTATGAAGATGAAGACCTTGGCTGCTTCCACCTATTGGCAATTGTGAATAATGCTGCTATGAACACTGGTGTGCTTATATTTGTTTTTGCCACAGATTTCAATTCTATTGAGTACACACCTTGATATGGAATGGCTGGATCATATAGGAATTCTATTCTTAGATTTCTGAGGAACTGCCATAAAGTCCTTCAAAGTGGCTGAACACCACTTTAGCACCAACAGTCAATGTGTATTCTTATTTCTCCATTTTCTCTCCAACACGTGTAGTTTTCTGATTTAAAAAAAAAAAATTGCAGCCAGTCTATTAGGTGTGAAATGGGTGGAACAGTGCATATTTGGGGCAGTGAAATTCTTCTGTATAATACTGCAATATCAGACATATGGCATTAAACATTTGTCAAGAACTATGTGTCTGTAAAACACTAAGCATAAACCATAATGTAAACTCTAGACTTTAGTTAGTAACAATGATTAAATATTGGTTCATCATTGTAACAAATGTAGCACACTAATCTTAGATGTCAATAATAGGATAAACTATGTGTGTTGGGGGAGGGTGTAAGGAGTTATATGGAAATGCCTTATACTTTAGGTATAAATTTTCTGTAAATGTGAATCTAAAACTTCTCCAAAATTTAGTTGAAAAACAGGTCTCATTTTTAGTTTTTAGAGTTTGCATATTTTAGATTTTTCTAAATAAAGCATTTATTTGTCTTCCAATGGAACATTTAACATATATAGATAAATTGAGCTATCTGTAAGCCTATGATTGTGTTCAAACTGATTCTTAGTAAAACTTCATTGATTAACTTATATCGATATGTTAGTTTTTGTGTAATTTGTTTTTCACTTACTATAATTACAGATGTCCTCAGGAGATGACAGCGACTTTGGAGAGGGAAGTAACTTATGCTTTATGGCCTGGTAACTGTAAGCTTCTACCCCAAATAATTACTCTTTATAAAAACCAACCGATTTCTGGTAATTTTCAGCAACACCCTTTGCCTGCCTAATACAACATCTTAAATACATTTCCTTATTATCTTTTGAGGAGCTTTTTTCTGTAATAAAAGAATAAACTACATCAAAATGCTTCTATAGCCATCTCTTACAAATATTAAAAATTTTGCAGCAATACAAGATCAGTTCAACTCTCCTTCCATTCAAACCAGGTTTTTAAATTTTCAGAGCAATGTTTTAGCTATGGATATAACCTTATTTATAAGTTTAGTTTCCCCTTGAAATTAACAAAAAAAAATTTGTGGAAAATAAAAAGATTAGTTCTAGGATCAAAGATGCCCTCACTGAAGCCTATCAATGTCTGACTAATAATTTGGTCCACGAATTAGACAAACTGAAATCAAGTTAATCAGCATTAAAATACACTGCCCCGTTTATTTTCCTAGTGAAGTAGCAAACAAATTGTGAAAACGAACAATATCAACAATGTTCTATTCATCAGGTCAATATGGTAAATTGGTGTATTTAACTCTCAAGTTAAAACTTTTCACTCTTTATTTCTAAGTTCTATTATCTTTCCATCAAGGATGGAAAAAAAATTGTATGCCCAGGGCATAACAGTTTACTTATATATATATTAGTGAATGGTGAGTAAAGAAACCAGTTAGTTATAGCAAGATTTAGCAATTCTATTATGAAGCTTTATAGTTACTAGAAAATATATTAATATTCATATATACTAACAATAGATAAGGTAATTTCCAATGAAATGCTGGAAAAATATTAAAAACACACACTGAGAAATTCAATGTTAAAAATGAATAAACCCAGCAGAATTTCATCAATAGAGTCCATATACTGAAAAACAAGCGAGTAAATGTGAAGATAATCAAGTACGAATTATGTAAGCAGGCAAAATTTAAAGAAAAAAAAAAGAGTGGGATAAATTAGCCAAGAGCTGTGGGATAATATCAAACAGTTTAGTGTGTATGCAGTTAGCACTGAGCAACAAGAATAGTGAAGGAATGAACCAGAAGAAATATTTAAAGAATTTATGGCCAAGACATTTCAAACAATAAGGAAAAACATCAAATCACAGGGCCACAAATGTTAGTGAACCCTTAAGAGGGATAAATAGAAAAACAGTCAACTGTCCATAAAACACATCTAGATTCATGAGACTCTCTGGTGAAAAACAACATAAATGTACAATTACGAAGGCACTCATGGGAAAATACATATCAACTATAGCAGAAAAAACACATTTATTATAGAAGACTTGCCATCAATAATGATATTAACCGGAAGATGATGGAAAGTTATATTAAAATTACTGATAGTTAAAAAAAAATTCCAGAATTCAATTCCAATACCCACTGAAAGCAACTCTCATATATAAGAACATAAAAAAGACTTGTTAGGGAAATTAACATGCACACATGCAAAGAGAAAGACAAAAAAACACACAAAAAAACACACTTTGTCCCAATACACATGTGCTTTAAAAATTACATACACAGGAATATGGTAATATAAAGACTAGTGTGTGTAAACATATACATAAGTGATGCTAAAATGTAGAGGTGAAGGTAAATATATCAAATATTTTATTTGTAAAATTTTAATTGTTTTAAAAATTGTTGCCTAAACCCAAACTAGGTTGATGAATTGTTAGGTTTAAATCCTACATAAATGTAAAATTTATGAGAAATAATAAATTGGGAAAGAATAATTGAATATCTACTATTTTATTGGTCTAATTTTCTAAGTTATGTCACATTTTATTTTAGGTAGACTATAACAAATTTAACATACATAAAATAATACCTAGGACAATCACTAAAACAGAGAAAATAAAAAATTATAAACAAAAGGGATTAAACTAAGGATATCACTAGAGTCACAAACAGTTATATAAAAGGATAGTAAGAAAATGTTGTAAACAACCTTTAGATGTAAATTTGATAACAGTTGAAATGTACAATTTTAAGTTGCACATTTCATTTAAAATTGTATATTTCATTTAAAATGAGAATAAATGTGTAACATAGTCCTATGTCTCTAATAGAAATTGTATTTTTTTTAAAGATTTATTTACCCCCCCCCCCATCGTTTTGGGGCTCATTGTCTGCACTCTGTGTTCTTCTGTGTCTGCTTCTCTTCTCTTTAGGCAGAATTGGGAACCAATCCTGGGACTTTCTGGAGTGGGAGAGAGGCACTCAATCTCTTCTCAAGCTTAGCTCCCTGGTCTGCTGTGTATCTTATTGTCTCTTCTCTGTGTCTCTTTTGGTTGTTTCATCTTGCTGTGCCAGCTCTCTGCGTGGACCATCACTCCATGCAGGCTCATCACTCTCTGCAGGCTAGCTCTCTGTTTGAACGAGCACTCTGTGCAGGGCAGGACTCCGCGTGGGCCAGCTCTCTGCACAGGCCAGCTTGGCTTTCAACAGGAGGCCCCAGTAATCGAACTCTGGACCTTCTATATGGTAGATGGGAGCCCAATGGCTTGAGCCATATCCATTTTCCCCCCAAAATTGTGTTTTTACTTAAAAGTCATCCAAATGAGACAAAAACATGAAATAGTTTTCCAAATGTAAAAATCTCATCTTTCCCTCAGTCTGGAAGATGTACAGAATACTGTGTGAAACCTATTCAACCCAACAGAAATGGACACCCTCTTGGGAGATAGTAGAGCAAAAACATAAAATAAATCTGTGCCCCAGGAATCTCACAAGTAAAAGGGCCACCCATAAACCTAATTAGCTAGAGTCTGCACTGTTGCACCCAAGGACCATACTTTCCTTTTATTGAGCCACACTGTTTCTGAAGTCCTTACATCAACCAGCCTTTACCTGACTAATACAGGTTAAATCCCCAGCCCAATCACATCACCTGATAAACACTCTGTTTTGTGCATGGGTCTTTCTTTCTGTAAATAAGACTATATTTGTATGTTTGAGTATATTTTGTAGCTATCTCAAAATTATGCTGTCTTCTATTAGTAGTTCTAGTGATGTCAGCAAACATATCCTTCTCATTCTTGTATTTTTTCATGGTTTTTAATATAATAAAGTAATATATGATATGTTTTCAAATCTGAAAAGAGTAATATATATTTTTAGAGAAAATGTCATATGATAAAGTGATGATTAAGAATGTGAGCTCCAATATCAGTCTGTATGAGTTCTAATGTGAGCTTGTCCTTAAACCTGTTGCCTGATTATGAATTAAGCTATGAATCTTCTGTGTGTCCTAGTTTCATCTTATGCCAATTCAGGCATTCAAATATATTTATTGTCATTTTTCTAGCTGTTGGTGATAGTATTGAACATATAATGAAAATCTTGTGCTCACAGAACTTTCAGTATGTAAGGAAAAAGAAGAAGAAAAAGAAAATATAAACACAATATATAGAATGCAAGTTTCGATAAATTCTATGGAAAATAAATGCAGCATTGGTGTGATATGGGACAGGTATGTTTTTAAATAGGATGTAAGGGATAGTCTTAAGAATTAGAAAATGAAAAAAGACTCATACAGTTATCTGGGGCAAGAGGATTTCAGGAAGAAGAAAAATTGGAAATATTCCAGGCAGCATTAGAAATAATGTGTATAGGGAAGGGTGAGTAAGTCTATGTGGCCATTCCTAAGTGATTGTGATAGACGGAAGGATAAAGGATGAGCTCATAATAGTAAGGAGTAGGAACAGGATTATATTGGATCTGTAGATGTTTGTAAAAAATTATTTTTACTCTAAAGGTGATGGGAAGTTTTTTAACTTTTGTGAAGAAAAGTGAATAAGACCACTTATGTTTAACAGTGTCACTCTGGCCTTTTAATTGTGATTAGTCTCAAAGAATACAAGGCAGAAAACAGGGAGAAAATCTAAGAGGCTGTGGCAATAATTTAAAGATTAAGGTAATGTTTTTTTGGGCCAAGGTGGTACCAGAGATATTGAGAAATAGTGACTTTCCAAGTATATTAATTAATGTGATATGCTGATGGACTGATGTGGTGTGTGTGATGTAGAGATAATGGCAGGATGACTCTTAAGTCTTTGCCTGAACAAGGAAGAGTTTAGCTTTCATCACCTGAGATTAAATTTAAGATACTACGGGTATCTGACAGTTTTCTTGTAAAGATAAAGTATGTGAATTATAAATCTACATCCTTTTGAATATTGTCTGAAACTCAATAGGTATTCGTTAAATAAAATTTGTTTTTACTATTATTATAGTACATCAACCATTTAGAAACAAAAATTATTGTTCAAATTTATCATACTTTATTTCAGACTTTTTAATCATCTTTAAGTAGTTCAACCTTTACCTTTACAATATATAGAATTTTGACATGCCACATACACGAAAGGATTTTGCCTTAAAAGTTCTTCATACTACCTCTTTCTTTAAACATGATATGCACTGACACACATAGGGAAAGTAGAAGGAAACTGCCAACAGCTTATTGTGCTCACATTGTCCAGTGATTATATTACATTTATTTAGCAACATCAAAAATGGTTTCTAAAATATATTACAAGAGGACAGGGTAGACTCAATTTTAATTAAAATGGAAACAATTTCTGAACTTACTACTGTTTAAAAAAGTACAGAATCTGTTGACCATAGTTGATAAGAAAAACCAACAGGATACATTTTCTAAATCATAAAAATGTACGTAAAAGAATGGAGGGACTGCACAGTTCATAAAAAACACCAGAAAATGTAAAGTGTTCAAAAATGAAGGCAAAATACATGTATTAGATGAGAGATTAGTTTAAAAATATATTATTAAAAAATAAATCCTTAACAAAATACAACTAATTGCAAACAAAAAAGGGGGAATTACAATAAATTCTAATTCTAGATAACATATATATCAGAGCAAAAATAAATCTATATAAGTAATTTATATGGATATTATAAATAACAAGTTAAAATTTTATGTGGATACAGAATGTAAAGAAAAATAATGTACATTTTATGGCTTGAATACTTTAATAAATATTAATGAACCAGTGAGATTATCATTTTCATATTTAAAAAGTTTTGAACCTTATATTAATATTTCAAAATCATTCAAGAAATTGAACAATTATAATTCTACAAAGAAAACCTAAAAATAAATTAAAACAAATTCAATTCAAGGGAAAATATATCTAATAACTGTTACTTAAGTTTAAATTATAAAAATAAGCGTAGGAAAATGAAGAAAACATACTTTCTTAAATATACATTGATTAGAAGAGAAAATTAAAACTGCAAATCCAAATTGTGTAGAAACATTTTTAAAAGGAAATATTAGCAAATTACCTGAATAAAATTTATGGAATGTCACCAAATTTGGATTAAAATTTAATTCTTAGCTTTGCAACTTTTCTTTATTAAAGTTCCTAAAACAAAAGAACCAAAATTTTCATTCAAATATTCTAACTTTTTACGGAATATAAACATATAGGAATCAGGGAAAATGAAATGATTTTTAATTATACTAAAATTAAACAAAGACATCGAAATTATTGAATCTAGTTGATGTGCGATAGAAAGATAGGGATTTCAGTGGCTAGCAGGGAGAAGCAAAACAGGCATAACTACATGCGGTATTTAAATTCATGAATATGCAAAACTTCCGGGCTTAAAGCATTGCAAGATGAGACTCTTGATTTTGCTCATGTACCAAAAAATTAATCATCTCTCAAATTGAAATAACCAATGAATTGTCAAATGTTATAGTGATGATTAGAAAAGAAAAGCTGCAAAGCAGAAACTTAAAATGATAAAAAAATTTATGTATACGTGTAATATATACATACATAAACATAAGATTTGTGTATAAGATGGGAACAAAACTCTCAAAAATTAAGTTATTTCTATTTTCTGTAAAAATTTAAAATGTACATCAAATTTTCTTTAATGTGAACATACACTTTTTTCTATAACTTAATTCTATCACAATAATATACTTTTTTCTATGCAAAATCTCTTGTGTATTGAAAATATTGCAAGTATATAAGCATTCTGATGATCCTGGTAAAAATTTACTAGTACTATATTAAATAATTTCCATTCATAACCTGAATTATTCTTTAAGGTACATGCAGGATTTAGAATTTTTTTCTTGGACAGTTGAAGAGACCATATTTATACTTTCAGTGACTTACAAAGGGATATATAGCTAAATACTGGCAGATCTAGAATCTAAACACTGGATTTTCAGTCCAAAGCAGCACTCTTTAATAATATGTTATATTTTTTCTACAGAATAAATGACTAAGGAAAGTGCTTTTCATAATAAAAATCTATGAAATTGGAATATGCATGGGGGTTGTTATGATACAATTTAAAAGTTAATACTACATTTTTCTTGTTGTTGTTACATTGAGTTGCCTTTAAAACTCATACATTTAAATTAAAGGTTTAACACATATTTCACGATTTCCAATTACTATGTAGATGTTTAAAACATATTTTGGAAATATTCCAGATTATGTGTTGTTAAATGGAGGAAGACTCAACAGAAGTTAATACTTATCAAAGGATGCTACTTTATTTTAAAACTAAACACCCAAATAGAAGAGAACCAAGGCACTTAAATGTTCAGCATCCCTGTCATTAAAATTGCCTGGAGCCCTCTCTATTCTGGATGATTCAAAAACAGCATTTCTCACATCTTTGTTCCTAAGACTATAAATAAGTGGATTCAGCATGGGGATCACTATAGTATAAAACACAGAGTCCACTTGATCCCTTCCCAAGGAGCAGGACTTCTTTGGTTTTAAATAAGTAAAAATTTTAGTGCCATAAAAAATAGTTACTACCAGGAAGTGTGAGGCACAAATAGAGAAAGCTTTGCGCTTTCCAGAAGTGTAATTAATTTTCAGGAATTTAAACAAAATAGACACATAGGAAACAGTGATTTTGTTAAGAGACCCCATTAAGTTTAAACCTGCAAGACTCATTACCAAGATTTCAGTACCATGAGTGTCAGTGCAGGACAGGTCTAAAACTGGGGTTGTCACAGAAAAAGTGATAGATTATTTTGGATTTACAGAAATGGAAACTGCTAATGCAAAGAGCAAGAGCTAATGATTGAGTAAAGCCAATCATGTAGGACACAGTGATAAGGGTGTAGCAGAGTCACCTGCATGTTGCAACCTGGTAGTGAAGAGGATTGCAGATGGCTACATAGCAGTCATAGGCTATGGAAGAGAAAAGGAAAATTTCAGTGATAACCAAGAAGATAAAAAAACATCTGGGTAAAGTAGCCCATGAATGATATATGTTTAATAGAAGTCACTAAGTTCTCTAAGGTTTTAGGTGTGATGACCATTGAGTAACTGAGGTCAAGGAATTACAGGTGACTGAGGAAAGAATGCATGGGAGTCTGAAGTTGGAGATCCGAGCAAATTATCAATATCATATCTGCATTTCCCAGAATGATAATGAGGTATATCAGGAGAAATAATATAAAGAGAAATTGTGGAATATCTTCAGATTCTGTCAATCCCACAAGGATGAAATCAGGAACGTTTATGTTATTCTTATTTCCCATAGCGATCAACTATTGCAAACTATCAAGAAGTCAAATGTGAATCTTAGCTTGAATGAGTACAAAAAAGTTCTTTTTAAAATAGGAATGATTGACAGTTAAAATAAAATTAGCTCAGTGATTTTATAAATTCTTAATAAAAAGTAATTTTCAAAATATGACTAAAACATATTTAATTTCCTTGTTAAACATAAATTTGGTATAAATCAACTTTGGATATTTTAGAATGGAAATTCATAAATATTGCATGATTAGAATGATTTGATGCTCTTATAAAACTTCCCTACATTTATTAATATTAAAATGGTATACAGTAGTTATCACTATTGTACACATTTTTAGATGAGAAAAAGGGCGTGAAAAGTTAAGTAACTTACCAAGAAACTCAACGATTATATATTTTTGGTACTGTGATTCTACCGAGGTTGGTTGAGTCCAGAGATAATGCTCATAACACTATATTCCTACTTACATTTAATTTAAAAAAAATCTACTTAGGTAATAAACAATGATAGAGAGTTTTAATTCTTCCTTTACTGTTCTTTTATATCTGATATTATTTAGTACAAAGGACAAATCAGAAATTAAAACCTTAGATTCATTGAAATTATAGAAAACACATTACTATTAATTTTCTGAAGATAGGATTTTAACAGATTATATAATCAACAGTCTTCCAAAAATTTTATTATCAATACAGTCTTTGCTTGATAGCTTGATTCCATTAATTCCATATTTGCATTTCCACGAAATCTAGCATTACATAGGTTATGCCTACAATATACGTAAATGTCTTTGCATAATCCTCTAATAATATTCAAATTATTGAGATAAACTAAATGCCCTAAATTTGACATAAATACTTACTATGAGTCAAACTTGGTGAAAAATTTCTTCCAGGATTATCTGTCTAGAAATCTGTCAGCCTCAAGTTTTTCTCACAAGTAAAATATGTAAACAGTTTAAGGAGACTGTAATTCCTGCAAAATGATTTTTTTTCCTTTGAGATAACTACTGTTTAATTTCTATGCAAGCATATATAGAAAGAGAGAGAGAGAGAACGAGAAAGACAGAAGTAAAATCAATCAGCATAAAATTTTGTTTCCAGTCCTGCTCAAACAGAATGTTCACCCAGAAATTATTTCTCCCAAGTATACCACGGAGCTACTGTGAACACAAGCAGAGCAGTGTATCCCTTGTCTTTAATCCTGATAATGCCAGGGAATCTCTTATATTTAAAATTGTTCATAAATCAACATTTGGTCTTCTCTGGGAACACATTTCCAAGGAAGATTGCTTGGCATTGTCCCAAGGATAAAGGTTTAGAACTAATGCATCCATGTTAGGTTTGAAACAAAGAATTGCCTTCACCTTAGAAGTCATTGTAATGTTGAGCAGAATTATTCATATTCTCTTATGGCACTCTAATTTATAACAGGGTAAAAGTATAGGTCATTTCCAGAGAAATAAATAATTGCTCTGTGGCTGAAAGGCCAGATCATTAACCATCAAGAATGGGATAGCACATGTTTCCCAATGACTGTATCATAAGATTAATCATCATTCACTATACAAATATTATTATACCAAAAAAATGAAAAGTACTGTATTTAGCCATCACAAACTTGAGTGCAAGTTTTATTATTTTAGTTTATTTAGCTTTCTTTATAACAAGAGAAACATGTTAGACAAATGTAAAAATCAGTGCTGAGATGACAAAGATTTTATAATTATATTATTGGCCAAAAGCTTATGTTCTATGTATACAACCATGTGAAATTAATTCCTTTGAATCTTTCATTAATTAACAATAATTAAATAAATTTTCATGTAGATTCATGGAAGAAATACAGTTGATATTGCAGAACTTCCAGAGTAAATTTTTATATGGATCAAAAAATTAGAAAATTATATTTTATGTATTAGATAAAGCTTTGTATGCACTACAATTCTTCAATTCATTGAAAATTCTGTGACTGAGAAAAACTTATTTGGCAATTAAAAGCCAGCATCAATTCATTTCAAAATCGGTCAACCTGGGTTTTATGATGTTTTATGTACATGCCGCCTATATAAGATCTGCTTATTCCTTGGAAAATAACCATAAGGAGGTCTTTCTTCCCAGCATTGCAATAATTTTTTTATAGATATTAAGTGTGCTTTCAAATAATATAAATAATATTTGAAGGAATAATAATTCAAAAAACTTTTTATGACTAATAGTTTTTGTTTTGTTCTATTGTGAGATTCTAATATAACACCTCTATTATTTTTTAAATATTGGCAGAAGTTCAGGAGTAAGAAACAGAAAGGAAACATGACTTATTTGTAGTACATTTCAACAAAATTAGACATTTATCTCTAAAAATTAGTCAATGTTGTTTAGTAATAATATTCTTTTCCTCTTTAATTATTTCCATTTTTTTATATGTTTTGAAGCTCTGCTTTCAGAGGTCTAAAATTCTAATGTACTATTTTATACAGGTTTATTTATTTGCTTTTATTTATAGGGATTCAGTTTTACATCCTTTACTATTCTTATTTTTTAAAGTTTTTCTTTATTGGAAATGTGGGTTTACAGAACAATTGTATATAAAATACAGGATTCTGATATGCAACCCACCACCAAAAATGTGTATTGTTATGAAACATTCATTATAATTGATAATGGCATGTTTTAAAAATTGTATTATTAACTTAAATTCACATATTTTCTTATGTTTCAGAGTGTAGGGTAGCTCTACAGATAATTTTTAAAAAATTTATTTTCTTACCTGGTATATAATCAAACATTCTCCCCTTTTAATCAAATTCAGATATCTATTTCTGATTATTCATTACCTCTGTATAGAAACACAACTATGTATAGAAACACAACTATGTATAGAAAGAGTACTATGCCCTGTCACTTTGGTGAATTCAGTCTGGAAATTCTGCAGTATAAACAGTATTTCTTCCATGAATCTACATGAAAATTGATTTCATTATTGCTAATTAATGAAAGTTTCACAGGAATTGATTTCATATTCTTGTATAAAAAGGAACTATATTTTTGGCCATAATGTAATTATAAAATCTTTCCTCATCTCAGCACTGATTTTTACATTTGTTTAAGATGTTTCTCTTATAATAAAAGCCAATAAACTAAAATAATAAAACATATTGCACTAAAGTTTGTAGTGACTGAATAGTTTTTTCTTTCTTTTTTTTGTATAATATTTGTATAATATTAAAAAGGTTAATTCTATAATAGTGTTAAGTGAAAAAATGTCAATCTCATCCAGCCAAAACAGGACCCAGGATCCATGAATGGAGTTAAGATCACCTCCAAAGATCCCTGGAGAGGGGATCAAGAAAGGTGCCAAGAGCTTCTATGCTGACTCTTCAAAGCCAAGCTTCCCTGACCTATCCAGACAATACAGCCCTTCAACTCACTACCCCAAAAGCCCGGGAGGCTCAGAGTCTTTAAGTCTCCAGCATTTGTGCCCATCTCTAGGCCAATTTGTAAAAATGTCAACTACCACCCTGGGCAGGACAGGCTGAAACAATGGGTGCTACTGCCTTTATCAGAGGCATGTTGAAATAATGGCTGCCCTTCAAAGACAAGTCCCAGTAGATACAAATTCACTAATCAAATCCTGAGAGCATTAATTCACCAGGGCCACATCTTGTCTTGGGGAAAAGGAAATTTTTTGTCCTTTTCTGTTACCAGTGAGCTAGGCAGCGGCTGGACTGCACTGTGACCTACCATGAAAGTGAGGGATAGGCACGAGTAGCCACCACATTAAGTGAGCTATCTGCTACTCTTTGTTGTGATTTATCAGCTTCTTCCTCCTGCACTTCCCTGGATGCTTTAAAATTTTCTTCTTGCATCCACAGTTTCATATTAGGTGTTTCTAACATTTCATACCTGTTTAATTGTTGTTTTGCTGGATGGTCTGAGTCCTGGAGCTACCAGCTCCACTATAATCCCACCTCATCTATTCAATTTAGATATTATATAGTTGGGACTTAATTTTTAATAGAGTCAGTTATAGGGCATTTAATTGGAGTGATTAGTCCACTGATATTTAAAATCTTAATTTATGTGCAATTTTCATTTCATATATATTTTTGAAAATCTGATTCTTCACTTTTGATTTCATTTTGGTTAATATCATATTAGTATTAAAATTTGATCCCTATGTTGGATTTTTTAACCCTACTTCATTTCATTATATTGCTAGTAAGCTCTCTAGGAAATAAAATTTCATGTGTTTTTTTAATTATGATGATGGATTCCAGGAACCAAATTGGCAGCATAAGACAGTTTAGGTTCTGTTCAGCCAGAGAATATTTGAAAAAATACATAAAAAGGCCAAATTATCTTCACCAAACTCTAGAAATCAATTAAATTATTGCAGTACCAGAGTCCTGAATTAAGAAAATCCAACTTAAAACTGGTAGCAACAGCTGACATCTACCATAACTCTTCCTTCGCACATTGTGGAGCCAATCTGAAACTCTTACTGTGGGTCCTTGTCCATGTTTTAGAGGGAGCAAGGCAATCTCTATATACTACTGGAGTGAATGTCAGTTCCTGAAGGCCCGAGAAAGGACAGCCATTTTTGTCTTGTTCTTCCCAGAACTTGCCATGCAGGCAGAAACAGGATGAAGGCAGTTAAAGCGTGGAAGAGACAATCAATACAATGGGGCCTGGGACAAAGGATTCCTGGCTTTAGGACTACCAAAGTACACTCTGATGGGGATAATTTCTATTACTTTGAAGAGGATAATTTCTATTTCATAATAATAGGGGAGGCACTCTAATTCTAGTGAAAAGGGAAATTTCTTAGAAAAGTAGAGACCCCACACTATTGCCTCAGGTTGATCTTAATAGGAAAGCTAGATTCTGAAGAACACCAGACAATACAGAGTGAATTTTCAAAACCAGTGAAATATGTTTTATTCATTGAAATTTTTGTTAGCCCTGACATTCAAAGAAATAGTTGTCAGATAAATATCTCGATACAAACTTTAGAAGCATACAACTCATGACTTAATACTATAGTTAAAAAAATTAAAATAGTAAAATGTACATTGTTAAACAAAAACTTATGAGACATCTAATCTCCCCTCAATCAAAAGCAGACTGAACATCAACAACTCAAAATCCTCAAGATAGAGATAGAGGAATGAACAAACATAAGGGGGTAATGCAAATATGGACCAAAGTAAACTTATTATTATTCTAGTAATGAAAGAACTTCTAACACTGATATAAAGATAGTTGTCACCAGTGATTCTGAGTGGAGGGGAAGGCAAGAATAGGAGGAACATGGGCAGTTTGGGGACATTGGAATTGTTCTGCATGATCCTGTAATGATGGACACAAGCCAGTGTACATTTTGTCAAAACCTATAAAATGGTATGTTGCAAAGTGTAAACCATAATGTAAACTATAGACTATGTTTTATAACAGTGCTTCAATATTTGTTCATCAGTTGTAACAAATATACCACCCTAATGAAAGATGTTATTAATAGGGGAAAATGGGAGAGGGGAAGTGGGTTGGGTATATGGGAATCCCCTAATTTTTGATGTAACTTTTATGTAATCTAAACTTCTTTAGAAATAAAGGAAAAATATAATAAAAGCTTATAAAACAAAGATGCAAGAAATTATAGTCCATATAAAGGAGAAAGAATAAACTTCAAAAATCATCAGAGAAGAACCATAGGTTGATATAGAAAATAGAATCAGTGAAAGCAAAGACATGAAAACTGAAATGATTCAAGCTGTATTGGAGAAAGAAAAAAAGCTATGAGAAAGAGTGAACAGAATCTTAGTGTCAGATGGGGAATAGCAATACATTCTTAATATCTTAATATGATTTTGAGAAAGAAAAAGAGAGAATGGGGCAAGAGAAATAGTAAAAGAAATAATGGAATAAAACTTGTGTAATCTAATGAAAGACAGGCACAAATATTCATGAATACTAGGAAAAAACAAGATAAACTTGAGCAGAACCATTGCAGGAATAATGTAATAGAAGTATAATATGCAAACAAATGAGTGAGTTCTGAAAGTAGAAAAAGAAAAGCAACATATTATGTAAAAGGCAGTTATTGTAAAATTAAGTGCTGTTTTCTCAACAAAAATCATGGTGGCATGAAGTCACTGGAATGAAATATGTAAATACTGAAAGAATACAATTTCAACTGATAATTTTATATCTGGCAAGATGTCTTATAAATGAGGACACAATTAACACATTCCCAGAACAAAAAAAGCTGTTAGATCAACACTGCTAGATTTTTCCTACAATAATAATAAAAGGAGTTCTTCAGATGGAAAAAAAAGGACATGATACAGTGCACTGAAGCAGCAGAATGGAATAAAGACTTCTGGTAAAGGTAAGCATATGGGTAATTATAATTTCCATTATTATATTTTATTGTGTTTTTAAATGCAATTCCACTTCCTATTTGTTCAGATTCTAAAATGCACATGCTTAAAAAATAATGAAAATTCTATGGTTTATGATATTAATGTACAAAGATATAATTTGCAATAAGTACAATAATGAAGTGAGAGAATGTTGGGGTACAGGAACAATGTATACTTTTTTGAAGTTATGTTGGTATCAAATCAAGATTTATATAGATGTAGGATCTTTTATTTAAGCCAATAGTACTTTAAGAAAACATCTGAAAACTTAAATGAATGAAAATGAGAAGGGGCTCAAAATACTGCAATGCAAAATATTTCAAAAGATATGAAAATAGACATTAATGTAGAAATAAAAGAATAAAGTAAAAACTAACAAAAACAGTATAAAACTAACAAAGTGCAAATAGTTAAAATGGTGAAAGAAAGTTCTGCATTATTAGTAAATACTTTAAATAGAAATGAAATAAACTCTCCATCAAAAGACAGAGATTGGCACTATGGTGAAAACTATACGTTTAATACAACTGACTCAGCTTAAATTCAAAGACACAAGTTGGTTTAACGTGAAAAGATGGAAAAAAAATATTCCATGTCTATTGTAACTAAAAAAGAACTGTGTTAGCTATACTAATATCAGATTAAATACCCTTCAAGATCAAACTAGTAAACAGGACAAACAGTAAACAACATACTGATGAAGTGGTTATGTCAACAAGAAGACATAACAGTTATTAATATATGTGCACTGAAACAGCAGATATCCACAATAATGATGCAAATATT
Organism: Cabassous unicinctus; assembly: GCA_029593785.1. Taxonomy (NCBI): domain Eukaryota; kingdom Metazoa; phylum Chordata; class Mammalia; order Cingulata; family Chlamyphoridae; genus Cabassous; species Cabassous unicinctus. The sequence continues at coordinate 33,630 of JAQZBX010007792.1, read as the reverse complement.
AGCACATTTGAAAGGAGAAAGAGATGGTTTCATGATGTAGTAATAGATTTCAAAATGCAATATTTAATAATGGATAGAACATCTAGAGAGAAGATTGATAAGGAAATGTCAGACTTGAGTGATACTATAAACAACCTAGACCTAAAAGATATATGTAGAACACTTCAACAAAAATGATCAGTATACATATTATTTTTTAGTGCACTTGGGTCATACTTCAAAATAGACCATACACTAGATCACAATACAAGACATAATACATTTAACAAGATTGAAATCATAAAATGAATTTTCTCAGACAACACTGAAATGATGCTAAAATCATTTTAAAAATTCCTGGAAAATTCACTATGTGGAAATTAAAGAGTGCGTTCTTAAGGAAACAATGAGTCAAAGAAGAAATCACAAAGGCAATTAAGAAATATCTTGTTTTTTTTCAATGTTTGCCTCATGTATTTTGGAGGACCCTGGTTAGGTACATCAATGATTATGATTATTCTTTCTTCTTGAAAGATTACTCCATTTATTAACATGTAGTGTCCTTCTTTGTCTCTTACAATAGATTTGCATTTTAAGCCTATTTATTCCAATATTATAGCTGCCCCCACACTATTTTGGTTATTGTTTGTATGTGAAATCATTTTCCAGCTATTCACTTGCAATCTCCTTGCATCCCTGGATATCAGGTGAGTTTCTTGTAGAAAGCATAGATGGGTAATATGCCAATTCTGCCAATCTGTGTCTCTTGTTTGGAGAGTTTAATTCATTAACATTCAATGGTATTACTGTCAAGTCATTACTTACATTAACCATATTTTCTGTATGTTTATATACATATCATATGTTGTTTTTATTTCTCTTCTTACCTTTTTAGCGCTATTCTTACTAATAATCTTCCTCTATATACTCTTCTGTAACCTTCTCTCGCCTGTTTTTTTTTTTTTTTTTCCTTTCAACTTACAGAACTCACTGTATTATTTCTTGAAGGGCAGGTTTTTTGTTGACAAACACTTAATTTCTGCTTATCTGTGAATATTTTGAACTCTCATTTTTGAATGCCAGGATTGTTAACACAGAATTCCTGGCTGACATTTTTTTTCTTTTAGCACCTTAACCATCATACCAATGCCTTCTTGCCTTCATGTTTTCAGATAAGAAATCAGCCCTTAATCTTATCTAGCTTCCCTTGTTGTGATAGATCTATTTTCTCTTGCTGTTTTCAGTATTCTCTCTTTTTGTTGAGTGTTTGACAATTTTATAAGTATATGTCCTGGGAAAGGTCTGTTAAGATTTATATGGTAGAGAGTGTGCTGCATTTCCAAGTCTGCATGTCCATATCCCTCAAAAGAGTTGGGAAATTTTCAGCCATCGTTTCCTCCAATACTCCTGATGCCCCTTTTCCCTCCACTTCTTCCTCTGGGATACCTATAATGGGTTTGTGTGTTTCATTTTGTCATTCAATTCCCTGTGTCCCTGCTGAGTTTTTTCTATGTTTTTATCTATCTGTTTTACTATCTATCTGATTTCAGATATACTAACTTTAGTCACTAATTCTTTCATCTGTCTGTGCAAGTCTACTGTTATGTGCTTCAATTGTATTTTTTATTTCTTGCATTGTGCCATTCATCACCATCAGAGCCATTATCTTTTTATGTAAGTTTTTAATTTCTAGACAGCGAAACACTGTAAGTAGGGCAGACAATTTCAGAAATTTGGCATCCTATCAGTGGGCTTTACTTTGAAAAATATGCTCCCGAATGTAATAGAATTCCATTCATGTATAATTTCCGTATACATATCTCTTTTGACCCTTTTATTTGAACCTATAATTACTATTATACTTATTAAATATATGTCCCAGTCATTTAAATATTTGGTCTGTTCATACACCAGTTGAACCCTGAATTCAGCAGAGTTGCAACACCTGCTCTCCAGTTCATTGAAATCATTCAGGACAATTAACAAAAAGGATGAAAATGGACAGCACCTGTCTCCAAAACAGAGAGAATCTATAACTGCAAACAAGTCAGTTCCATCAATCAGCCCCATGGTATCTAAGCCCCTTTTCAAATGGAGGCAGAGTGGACATCACTATCCCAATATTCTCAAGATTGATAATGAATGAACAAGCATAAAGGAGCAATGCTACCATAGACTAAAGAAGAATTATTAAAATTCTAGCAATGGAAGAACTTGTATCATTGATAGAAAGGCAGTGGCCACCAGGGGTTCTGATGGGAGGGAGGGGGTAGAATATGTGGAACATGAGGGCATTTTTGAGACACTGGAATTATCCTGCTTGACATTGCAATGACTGATACGGGCCATTATGCATTTTGTCAAAATCTATAAAATTGTGCAGGACAAAGTGTAAACCATAGTGTAAACTATAGCCCATGGTTAGTAACAATGCTTTAATATGTGTTCATAAATTGTAACATGTACCACACTAATGAAAGATGTTGTTAATGTGAGAAACTATTGGAGGTGGAAAGATTGGGGTGTATGTGAATCCCTTATAGTTTTGATGTAAGATTTACGTAATCTAGGGATTCTTTAAAAATAAAAAAAGAAATATCTTGGCAATATCTTGACATGCCAAATCATATATATGAAGCTAAAGTAGTAATTAGGGGGAAATGCCTAACTATGAATAATTTTTTTTTAAAAGGAGAAAAATTCAAATATAAAACCTAACCTCACAACTTGAGGTATTAAACTAGAAGAGCATAATAACTCCATTGAAACCTGGTGGAATGAAATTACAAAGATTATAGTGTAATAAATGAAATAGAGAAGAATAACAAAATATGGACGATCAATTAAATCAAAAGGTGTTTCTTCCTAAAGATGGACAATATTAACAAAACTTTAGTTAGTCTGACAAAGACAAAAAAGACAGCAGAAATAATTAAAATTGGAAATAAAAAGAGGTACATTATCATACACTCCACTCTAATAAAATGGATGAATTAAGAGGGAAAAATGAAGAATTGTGCCCCAAGAAAACAGATAACCTAGATGAAATGAACAAACTACTCACACTCTCTCTTGAAGGAATAGAAGGTTTCAATAGACTTTAAAAAATGAAGATCAAATCAGTAACCAAAACCTCTAAAGAAGCAAAATAACAGCAACTGTTGGGTTCACAAATGAATTTCATTAAACTTTGACAAACACCTATCTTGTTCGTCTCCCCTGCACACCATCCAAAAATTGAATCAGGGGTAATTCTTCTTCACTCATTCTATAAACTGAGCCTCACTCTAATATCAAAGCTAGATAAAGATACCATAAAGTAATTATGGACCAATATCCCTTCTGAACATTAATGCAAAAACACTCAAACTGTAGTAAACATAATACAACAGCATGTTAAAAGATTTATACACTATGACCAACTGAGATTTATCACATTGGTTCAACATAGGAAGACAAATTAATGTAATACACCATATATTAATAAAATGAAGTAAAAGAAATAAAAACATGACCATCTAAATTGATGCAGAAAAGTCATTTGGCAAAATCCAGCACTTGTCTTGTAAAACTATCATAGAAATAGGAATAGTAGGAAATTAATTGAAAATGATAAAGGTATTATATGAAAACCCTATCGCTAACATCATATTCAGGGACAAGACAAGTGTGCCCCCTATCACCAATATAATTCATCTTTGTAGTGTCAGTTATAGTCAAAGTAATTAAGCAAGAAAATGAAATAAAAAGCATACAAATTGGAACGGAAGAAGTAAAACTTTCATTATTTGCAGATGACATGATCCTATATATAGAAAATTCTCAAAAACTTGCAAGAAAACTAAAAGCTAATAATTAAGGTAACAAAATGGAGGGTACAATATCAATTAGAAATATCAGAGATGTTTCTATTGATTTGAAATTAATTTTAAGAGGAAATCATTAATAAAATCCTGAATATTAGAGCAAATATAAACCATCAAATTACTATGATTAAATTTAGCAAAAGCTGTAAAGGGCTTATACAGAGAAAACACAAAAACATTTCTGAAAGTACTTAAATACTCCATGGAGCCAGGTTCTTCTGATCTCATCTATAAGCTGGAGGGCTTGTTTCTTTCTGGGCTTGGCTGCTTTATTCTTTTCACAAAGTCAGCTATAAACTATCAGGCAGATGTCTCATGTCTCTTCTTGTGACTGCAGAATCAAAGCTGACAAGTTCTTTCCTCTTCTGTGTCTACAGGGCTCTCTCTGCTCCTCTGTGATCTTCTCCTGGGTATTACCTTTGTGTTCTCATTGATTGAGTGTCCATTTATAAAGCCCACAAAGCAGGTGTGGACTCAAACTGAATCACCCTAATGAGGTGGTTGAATCAAAGCCCTAATTTGAATATAATTTAATCAAAACCATCTCAGCTGAATCTAATACAATCAAAGGGTACCATGCCCAGTGGTCCAGACCAGTTAACAAACATGATCTATATCTCTTTTTGGAATTCATAAATAATTTCAAACTGCCACAATCATCTTGAAAACAAAGAAGAATGTTGGAGCGAGCCCTAACACTTTCCATTTTTAAAATTTATTACAAGGCAATAGTAATCAAAGTATATTACACTGCTAAAAGGACAGACATAAATACCAATGGAATTTAATTGAGAATTCAGAAATATACCTTCATGTCTATGGCAAATTTATTTTTGAAAGTGGTGCCACAACCATTCAATGATGAAAGAATTGTCTCTTCATAATATGGTTTTGAGAAAACTAGACAACTATGTACAAAATAATGAATGTGGCCCCAAATTCTCACTATATATAAACATTCACTAAAAATGGATTAAATAGGAACAATAAGGACAAAAGATATAAAAACTGTTGGGGATTGAATTATGTATTTAAAAAAAACCATGTTCTGAAACTTATGTCATTCTGTTTTAAATAGGAAAATGATGATGCTATTTTTAGTTAAGATGTGATGAACTGAACCTATTTCAATTGGAATAATTTTCTCCAGTTCTTTATAAGTAGAATGCAATTCAGATGACCAGAGAAATGACAGAAGCTGGAAATCAATGGATTCAGAGTAGAAAAGAGAATGACATCACAATGTACATTGCATTTGACAAAAAAGCCAAGGACAAAGAATGACTGCTAGCCAGACCCAGAACATCACAGTCTTTGTAGAGAAAGACCAGTTTTTTATTTTAATTTTCCATATTTTTTTCTCAATTCCATTTATTTGTGCCCTAGTCTTTGTTATTTCTTACTTTCTGCTTGAATTGGGATTAGTTTGCTTTTTTTTTCTTCCTAGTTTCTTCCAGTATGCAGTTAGATGTTTGATTTTAGCTTTTTCATCTTTTTTAATGTAAGCATTTAGGAATGTAATTTCCCCTCTCAGCACTGCCTTTGCTTTATCCCATAGATTTTGATATATTGTGTTCTAGTTTTCATCAATCTTGAGATATTTAATAATTTCCATTGCAATTTCTTCTTTGACCCACTGATGGTTTAAGGCTGTGCTTTTTTAACTATCATATATTTTGAATTTTCCAGTTCTCCACCTGTTTTTGATTTTCAGACTCATTCCATTATGGTCATATAATTCCAATCTTTATTTACTGAGACTTGTTTTTCACTCAATATGTATTGTTTGGGTGGCTGACTGAAACACATATATTGTCTTTGCCATAAAAACTCATTTGTTCTTACCATTTCCCCATTTGGTCAAGTTCTTTTTCCAGAAGCATTGCTAGTTGGTGCCTGGTAATAATCCCTCAGCCAGGGAGACTCATTCCTGGGACTCATGTCTCATGCTGGGGGGATGGTAGTGCATTTATATGTTTTTTGCCTTAGAAAGGCCATATTTGAGAAACAAGGAGACTTTCAAGAGGTAACTCGTAGGCACTATAAAACACTAGGCTGAGTTTCAATTTCACAAGTAAAGTTCCATTAGTATAATAATCAATGTCAAGGGCCAGGCATAATGGTCTGTCTTCCTTCACTATACATTGCCCTTGCACTTGGTGGATTTTTGTTGTCCTATTAGAGGATGTACCAGAACTTCTCAGGATTGGAATTAAATATTCTTTTCATTCTGTGTGGATCTTCGCCTACTGAGGCAATGTCACATGAACACTTGAATATATTCATATGTCTTAGAGCCATGCCCCATGTCATCCACTTCCATGTGTCCCCACATCACTGACACTCTGCAACAGTGATCCTCCTCCACCACTAGAGTGAGTATCACCATCCAAAAATCCTCAAGATGGGGAATGAAGAGTGGACTAAAGTAGACTTATTATTATTTTACTATAGACTTATTATTATTCTAGTAATGGAAGAACACTTAACATTGATGTAAAGACAGTGGCCACCAGAAGTTCTGAGGAATTAGAGAGGGAAGAATAGGTGAAATACTGGCACATTTTTGTGACATTGGATTTGCCCTGCACGACACTACTGTGGTGGATACAGGCCATTGTCTATTTTGTCATAACTTACAAAATTGTGTGCAACCAAGTGTAAATTATAATGTAAACTGTAGTCCATGGTTTAGTAGAAATGCTACAACATGGGTTCACCAATTGTAACACATGTACCACACTAATGAAGGAAGATGTTAATGTGGGAAAGCATCGTAAGAGGAGGGAGTGGAGCACATGGAAATCCCTTACATTTCTTCTGTAATATTTATGTAATCTAAAACTTCTTTAAAAATCAGTTATAGAAAAGAAATATATTATTACAAATTATTATTTTTTTATTTCGTCAAACCCCTCAATTCACGTCTTTAGGCAAACACAATTGATTTTTATGAATTTATTGTGTTTTTCCAAAACTTTTAAAAATGCATTTAGTATTATGTGCTTGGACACATAAACTAGATAGGCAGATTTTTTTCCTAGTTATGTAGTTTTAAATTTGCCTTAATAAATTTCTATAATTTGTGTCATTTTGTGTTTGTTTTTATTTGTTTTCTTCTCAGCAGTAAAACTTTGAGCCATACTTCTCTCTCTCTCTCTCTTTTTAAATTTAAAAACAGTGACACTTTATTTTTCATGGAATATGGTCATTTGTTCAATTGAAAGCAATGAACATGAGAACGGCTGTTCTGATACAGACATGAATAAAAACCATAGTGTACTTTTAAAATTATATATTCATAAAAAGAAGTTAGAGAAATGGAAATTAAAATGAATCTTATGTACCTATTTTTTGCAAACTAAGCTCAATTCTGGTCTCCTTTCCTACCGAATGCAAAGAGAACAACCACAAGGCAAACTCACTGTTGTTAAGTCACAAACTAATAGATTATTAGAAATAGTTTCCTCTAGGGGAATGAACATATTTTGAAGTCAATAACACACTTAACATGTAAGTAAAGTTAGGTGAGCCACTTTGGCAGGCACAGTTTGTTTCCATGTCAACTGTGGAAATAAAAAAATCTGTCTTACACACCTCACCTGGAGAGAAGGAATGCATGGGTTAGGCTGCGGTATGGAGCCCATCCAATAGCCAATATCAGGCATGGTCCCTTTGTTGAAAATCTCCGTGAGATGTATCTACTCTAGAGGATAGAATTTTTCCCTTTTGATCACAATCATCATGAGATTCAGGCGCTTAGAAAGGGGGGCTGTCATTCCTGCACAACAAAAGGACAAAGGATTGATCCATAGATGACTCTCAGCCCTTGAAATTAATGGAGTTTGCCAGGCTGGATTTCAAACTTTCTTGGGATACTTGATCTCTTTTTTCTATAGAATTTCCTTCCTTTGGAAAAGGAATGTCTTCTCTATGCCTGCACCTTTAATGTATTTTATATTCAGATAACTTGTTTTCTAGGTTTCACAGTACCAATGATGAAAGAGGAAATTTTTCCTAGGATGGACCACACCCCCAAATGATTTTGATGAGAATTTTGACTTGCCAGTGTTAACAAAATGACTTAAGAACTGTGGGATAATAGAACGGAAGAATGTGTTTGACATGGGAAGAATATGTCTTTTTGTGTTCCAGACGGCAGAAAGTTATAGATTTAATTATATTCTCCAAGTTAGGAATGTTCCTTAAATTAATCCTCATACTTTTGGGAGTAAACCTTTTCACAAATTGAAAGTCTTGAATATATTATTTTCATTTATACTGTGGTCCAAATGAACTAGGATATGTCTTAGTCAATATTATTGAGGGCTTTATGAAGAAAAGAAAGTGGACGCCAGAGGCTAGAGAAGACCTCATAGGAAGAAACTGGAAGACAGAGAAAACAGAGCAGACACAAGGAGAGAGAGAGTTCTCCTTGTGACAAGAAGCAGAGATACAATTCCAGGAATGGCCAAGAACTACAGCAAGCCAGCACCTGAATGCTACAGAATTTGGGTAGAAAGCAGGTCTTTCTGATAACTTGAATGTGAACCTCTAGCCTTAAAAATTGCTGCTTTTAAGCTACCTCATTGTATGGTATTTGTCATAGAAATCTGGCAAACTAAGGAGCACCTTTGACAGAAATGACATAATAAACACTAAAAGATTTGATATAGAAATTGGATCACAGCCTGACTATGCCAAGGCTGGGCTCTGCTCGGTCTGCTGTGAGTTGGAAACGCCCATGATGGTGAAGTTGAATTTCCCAATAGAAGTTGGCAGGCTGACTTAGAAGCAGAAATTCTTCTTTCTGTTTGCTAATGTTCTTATTTCTATTATTTAAGACCTCCAACTGATTGGATGCAGAGACTACGCACACTGCTTTCAGCAATCTCCTATGCTGAGTGTGGATGAAATGAGATGTTGATGCAATGAACTGATTATGGATGTGATTTTTTTTTCCTTTGAAATACACACACACATAGAAAATCAGACCAGTGCTACACTGATTCAAACAAGTGAACACTGTAATCTTCCCAAGTTGAAACATGAACATGAACATTATAGTCCACTGCTTATAAACTTGACACTCATACATATCTACTTGGGCCATAATTTTTAACAATTTAATACAACTTATGTTTTATTATAAGGTGATAAGAGAAGGAAGAAAAAAGATATTTACTTCTTGTGTGTATGTATATATATATATATATATATTTGTGCATAT
>JAQZBX010007792.1:0-24455 GCA_029593785.1 Cabassous unicinctus | reverse complement strand
ACTCAAAAATGAATTCTTGGAGGATCTAGACCATTAGTATACCTGACTGGATAGGGTTGCCTTTATTCAGACATAACCTTCTGTACTTCCATTAGCAGTCCAGCTACCCCTTGGTAAGCAGGATAAATCACCCCTGCTAGTAGAGTAACTCCCATTTTGCCTATTGATTCAGAGGCATGAGGAAACCAAAACGGACAGCTGGCAGTCCTATATTCCAGTTCAATGGAATTTTTGTGTGTCTTGGTGGAAATATTTCTCCCTTTGTAGAACTCTAGGCAAGCAGATCATAAGGTCACTGGGATGGACAAGAAGGAAAGATGTTGCTAGTGGAGCACACCAGTACTATCCATTCCCATTTCCAGCCCTGTGATCCTGGTCCCAAGAATCCTGGCTATGGGAGAAATAGTGTCATAGAGTACACACTGATATAGAACACATACAGCACCCTGAAAAACATTTATCCAGGCCTGCAATGTATCGCTGCCCTGCTGATTGAGCCTTCAATAGGCCATTGCATGGTTCCATCAATCTAGCTGATTCAGGTTATTGGGTTACATGGTAAAGTCAGGGATTCCCATAAGAATGGACCTACTGGCCACATTTTATTTGTTGCAAAGTGATTTCCTTAAGCAAAACAATATTTGCTGAATGCCATTTTGGTGGAACTTGAACCCTACAAGCACACAGATGGTAGTTTTGGCAGAAACATTGTGTGAAGAGAACTCAAATTAGTATACAGAAAAAATGTCCTTTCCAGTAAGAACAAAACACTGCCCCTTCCATGATGAAAATGATACAGTATAAGCCACTTCCCGCCAGGGAGCAGAGTGATCACCTTAGGGAATGATGACATATCAGGGACTGTTAGTCTCTGCTGGTGGCAGATTGGACACCCAGCAATGGCTGTTCCCAGGTCAACCTTGGTGACTAGAAGTCTATGTTGCTGAGCCCATGCATAACCTCCATCCCACCACCATGGCCACTTTGTTCCTGAGTCCCATGGACTACGACAAGAGTGGATGGGAAAAAAAGTTGACTGGTATTTACAGAACAGACCTATCCACTTAATTAATATATCCTCCTCTGCTAAAGAAGCATCTTGGTGAGAATTCACATGGGATTCAAATATGTTCATGTCTTTCACCCATTCAAGAAAGTTTTATCCTAATACTGCTGTAACAGCCCAAATAGTCTCCAATTTTCCAATCATGTTCTTTGTAAACACTAACTTTCCAGCGATAGTACTGGCCACAGTCTAAGAAGTGTGTATGCAGTTCTCCTTCCAAGCAAAATAAACTACCAGGTATACTTCCTTAGGATCGGCCCACTGGGAGGACTACCTTCCATGACAGTCCTTTAGGGATGTTACAGAATGGTCTTGTAGGGTATAGCTGTCCACATTTGGGCAGAATGTTTTTATTGTGCCAAACCTTCTGTAAACAAGGCCCAAGTTTTCACTTCTTTTAAGAAACTCCTTGCGGAGCCATAGCTGTGGTTTGGAAGAGAGAAGACAAGATGGAAGGAGACAAGGCCATGGGCATTTGAGCCACTTCTTCAGTAATGTATTTGTGCCTTCAGGACTGGCTAGAGCCAGATCTTGTAAAAACGAGTTTCCATGCCCTACTTCATGGATTTGAGTCAGACATTTCATGATAGGCAGCTCAGTTTTCATGATAATTGGGTAGCCAAAGTTAAGCATTCAGTCTCTACTAAGGCCCAGTAGCAGACTAAAAGTTGTTTTTCAAAAAGAAAGTAATTATCTGCAAAGGATGGCAAGCCAGGTTTCAAAATCCCACCTCTGTACTGTGATTATATTTAAAGTCCTGAAAAAGACAACAAACAGCATTTCTATTGGTACTGATAATTCTAATACCATTGGATAAGAAGGATCTTTAGGGCCCAAGTGACAAAGCAGTCTACATGGCAGTCTGACCTGTTCCACATCATCCTTTTTTACTAATCCCCACTCAAAACTAGCAGCTTTTTGGGTTACTCAATAAATGAATCAGAGGAGCACACCCAAATTAAAAATATATTGTCTCAAAAATCCTTAGAGATCAACTAGGCATTCTGCCTTGTTTTTGGCTGTAGGACTCGAGCAGGTGCAAGAAATTAGCTTTCACATGAAAAGGGATATCTACTCATCCACTAAATTAGAATTTCATTTGTGTGGAACCCAGGCATCCATTTGTTTTTCAAAATTATTCTAAGAGTCTTGTGTAGATAACCAAGTATTAGTCTAAACGATTAATATATGTGATGCCCAAGACATGGAATAACCATATAAAACTCAAATAATGAGAGTTTTAACTTAACCAGACCTCTAACAGTCTAATGTTCTATCCCAGAGACTGTTACATTATCTGTCTACTGTTCCTATTAATACTTTTTATCCATACATTTGCCCTCTCTGTGAAGTTCTTGAGCTAAAATTATCTCTCATGTCACTTTGGAGTATAGCACATTAAAGTTTCAATAACTATGGTAATTTTTATTAAATATTTATAAATTGCTACAGAATATGCTTTCATATTAGTTTATTACATATACATATTTTTATTTTTTACTTTTTTTTAATTGTTGTAAAAATCAAAATTTTTCACAATACATACCAATATTTGTAAAATGATATAGATTACATATATATTTATCAAACATTTGAGTAATTAATAAGGTTAAATTTCCAGTAAGAAGAAACTGGATTTCAGGTAATTTAAGCTATTGACCTATTGCTGCATAGGTAATACATATCAGATCTAGGACTATGAACTATTACATAATTATTAGCTTACTTTTCCAGTACATTGCCATGTAGCTTTTCCACTGAGGGTTCATTTTTTTAGTAAGAGCTAAAAAGCTTACAAGTGGTTATTTTCATCATGTAGTTCATTGTTCCAAAAACATTCCCTTGGGTAATATGGGGGTGGGGGGGGAATTTCACCTTGTTTTCTTTTGCAGAAGATAGTTATTGTGTTTTCTCCTTGGGATTCCCTGTGGACTTAAAATATTTGGGTAGCATAAGTATCAAAAATCATAATATTCAGAGTGTATGGTAATTGAATGACCAGTTCAGTTCTAAAGGAAAAAGGAAAAGTTTTTCTTTTTCTACACAATATTTTATTGTTTGTAAAACTGTTCTTGTGGACCTGTTACTGTAGCATTTCAGTCTATATGAGAATTGAGTAAATGGTTTTATTTGAGTCTTTCATATTGATCAAGTTTTTTAAAAAAATTCATCTTGTCTATTTTTCTAGCCTCTATACCTCTTAAAGTAAAATCAGCCACACATGCACACAACCAGTTTAATAATCCTAAAATATTAGTTGGCAGGAATACCATCAATCTGGATGAAATGTTTAAACTCCATATATTCTGTACCATGTTTACATTTCCTTAGAATGATGTAAAGAATTTTTGTGATGGGACATGATTTGTAAACCAACTTATAACTCTAGAGAGATCAGTCATCAAGAAATGCCAGAAAATTATATTGCCAAGAGTTTCAGTAGAATTTAAGTGAAGCATACTTTTATTTCAGTGGCATGTCCATAAGCAGAATGTGGTAACAAAGATTAATCATTTTGGTCATTTAAAGTATAGAATTTTTGGGATTCCCTGGATTTATTCTCAATAGATAATATTTAATATATATTTACTATTACATGACAAACATAAAGCATACTAAATTTTTAGTTTGATGCACTACATTACTCAATGATTTGATAAAAAAATAATTGTTATAAATTCCCATTGACTTATGTTAGATTAATAAAATATGGACATGATATTTCAATTTTAAGCATCCTTCACATAATATAAAAATTTTAAATTAATATAAATATTTCAATGCATTTCAGAAATAAACATTTTGCAATGACATCCTGTTCATGAAGTTAAATAAGACATGCCTAAAAATTTAGCTCATTATTAGTTGTTTTTTTTTTTTTTAAAGATTAAATTACTTTTGCAAGCTCATTCTGGCAATAGGTTTTAAACTGGACATTTTATTCGAGGATTATAGAGACTATTAATCTTCACAATTGTTTTTAATGACATACCAGTGAATTGAAAGCTGAATTTTTAATTTTGCTGAAATTTCTCTGGTGTGTTAGTCAAGATGTATTATGTAATGGACTCCTTTAGTAGAATACTTACAGATACATTTTAAAAATTTGCTTGTGGAGCAGATATGACTCAAGTGGTTGAGCACCCATCTCCCATGTGGAAGATCCCAGTTTCAATTCCCAGTGCCTCCTGAAAAAAACAAAAACAAACAACAAGCAAAATAAATGAAAAAACCAATTGAGGGAAGCTAATGTAAATTAAATGAATAAATTAAATTAATAAACATATATATATATCATTAATTTTTTGGCTAAATGAGTCTTTTAAAAAAACTGCAAGTTTAAATATTTGTTTTTGAGTACAATTTGATCAATTCTCCACATCTTGTTCTTATATTAAATTACTTTAAAATTTTCAAACAAATATTAATTTTGAGATTTTTAAGTCCAAAAATGTTAGAGTGAGAAGCACAAATCTGAGTACTAGTCCTATATTAGCTATAATATACCTAAAATAACTTTCCTTAGTGGTTGTAATTATGAAATGTGAGTAAGTACATTCACATTACAGAATTGTATTAAATTTAAAGAAGCAGGTTTTAACATTATGTAGTTTTAAAATGTTTCCATAGCACTACAAATTGGGATAAATAAATTCACATTTCAACTTGTCTTACAGGAAATCCCTTCATACATGAAAAAAATTGTGCTCTTTTCTGGCAATGATATCATTCCATTAGTCCTTCTGGAATAGTGCTGAACAGGGCAACAAAAATATCATGGCAGTAGATGCAACCCTGTTCGCAAGCAAAAGCAGTGAAATGTCTTTTTTTGTTATTATTTTCAGACACTAAACTAAATTAGAAATTATTATAAGAGTCCTTTTGTGTTTGCTTTCATGAAACAATGTAAATTGTCTCAATTTATACAGAAATTGGAATTTAGCTTCATTATATATTTTTACTCTAGAATTCTCTATCAAATAAGCATATTTCTCCTACCCCCCCAATTATGAAGCATGTATTCATAATTTATTTCATGTATTAGAATAATGTCTTACCTAGATGTATGAGAGCCTTTCTGGGAAAATAAAGACAAGCTATTTTCTTCTCAGTCCAGTTATTTTAAGATGATTTGCACCTTGTTTTCTTAACATATGTACATCTCAAGATGACAAAACCTTAGTGTATTTCATTTTATTGACATAAATCATTTACAGGTCAATGAATGCAGCCTGGCCCAATGCATGGCAAATTCTTTACCTCTTTATACCCTGGAGAAGACAATGACTTAAGAATGGTTCAAACATCTTGGTGTATGACACAATGAAAGAAATACAAAACATACCTTTCTGACATTGAGCTTCTAAATATGGATCCTGGATTTGGTGTTCAATCACAAAGGCTTACAGTTATATAGGTGCCCCTTTAACATTTTCTTTTTTGCCAAGCATTTTTTTTCTTTTCAATAAATTTCCCATTTTGGCCCTTGTAGCTTGTTGTACCATTATTATTGTTATTCATATTTTAACTTACTTACAATATATGGTGTTTCTCTTTTCATATGCTCATTATTCTTGTGAAGTCCTTGGATAGATTTTAGAAACATACTTTTTCAAAAGAAACATGACCGTTTCATATATATCTTGTATTTGTTATGTAGTCTCTAAAATGATGAAATAAATATCACCCAATGATTAATAATAAAATTGTTTATACAAACTATTACTAAAAGAATTAAATCATGAAAATTATGACAAGTTGTATTTGATATCTGGTATTCCTCTTTATGCCATCAGACTGTTTCTCATTCAGGGAAGTGTGAAAAACCAAAGATGAGGATATAATTGAATGGGCTCTATTTTCACAGGATATTGTCTTGAAAACCTATAAATGTAAATGAAATGTCAGGGATGCCATCCAATTTGGATACACATAGGATACAGTTAAAGAATGTAACTGAAGTCACTATGTTTATCTTGATGGGCTTCATGGATAATTTTTATTTTTATTTAAATTTTTTTTAAAGATTTATTTATTTATTTATTTATCCCCCCCTTGCTGCTTGTGCTTGCTGTGTCCATTCGCTGTGTGTCTTCTCCGTGTCTGCTTATCTCCCCCTTGCTGTGAGGCCCTGCTGCATCAGCCCACCGCGCAGCGTGGGCTGGCCTGCCCTCACAAGGAGGCCCCGGGAAGCGAACCCGGGGCCTCACACATGGTAAACGGGGCTCTATCCATTGAGCCACACCCGCTTCCTGTTGTGAGGTCTTGCTGCATCAGCCCACCTGGCCGCGCGGTCCGGCCCGCCTTCACAAGGAGGCCCCGGGAAGTGAACCCGGGGCCTCCTATATGGTAAACGGGAACTCTATCCACTGAGCCACACCCGCTTCCCAATTTTTATTTTTAATTTTAAATTTTAAAGAAGCTTTAGATTACATAAATGTTAAATAAAAATATAGGGGATTCCCTTATGCCTCACCCCTACCCACTCCCACATTTTACCACAGTAACATCCTTCACTAGCGTGGTACATCTGTTACAGTTGATAAACATATATTGAAAATTTGCTACTAACCGTGCAATATAGTTTACATAATAGTTTACACACTGTCCTGCACAATTTTGTAGGTTATGACAAAATATATATGTGAACTGTTTCCAAAATTGCAATATCATTCAAGACAAATACAATGTCCTGAAAATGCCTGTATTATTACACCTATTCTTCCCTGTCCTTACCCTCAGAACCTCTGGAGCCAATGTCTTTATATCAATGATAAAAGTTCTTCCATTACTAGAATAAAATAAGTCTATATTAGAATAATAATAAGTCTACTTTAGTCTATTGTTCATTCGCTAATCTTGAGGATATGGGGATAGTTATGCCCACTCTGTTTATAATTGAGATGACTCTAGGTCTCATGGGGCAGATGAATAGAAGTATAATGCTTGCAGTTGCAGACACATTCTGTTTCTTGAGATGGACATTATTCATCATCATATTCTTATTGGTTGTCTGGGTGTGTCAAATGAACTGGATAGCAGGTTTTACAACTCCATTGAGATTCAGGGCATAACGGGCACACGAACAGACCAAAGATTTAAGTCGTTGAGATACATATATAAAATATATATATAGTGCTAAGTACAGGTTCAAATAAGAGGAACAGAAGAACCATGTGTAGGGAAATTATAGATGAGTCTAACTCTGTCACACTGGGGAACAAAAATACCAGAGTAAGCTTGTCTGTCCAGCTTTTAGTGTCTGGATGTCTCTAGAGCCCTTAGGAACCCCACTGTTTGAGACACCGTTTATTGTGGCAATCAATGCGATCCTGCTGAGACATACATAAGGGTAACCTCTGGAATGACCTCTCAATTCACTTTGAAATCTCTTAGCTATAAAACTCAGGTGTATTTAATGTTGCCACCTTATGGTCAAGGTCTTTTTCCAGATGAATTGTTAGTTGGTACTTGGTAATAATCCCTTGGTGGCAGGGATTATTATATGACACTCATCCCTGGGTGTCATGTCCTACGTCAGAGGCTCCAGGGGGTGACTCTTAGACAATATATAATAATAGGCTAAGTTTCAATTTCACAAGAAATGGTTCATAAGTACAATAGCAATCTATCTCTTTAAACTGGCAGGAAATTTGAGACTGGTTCTATTGGTACTTGGGGTTTCCCAGCTCCACAATCCCATGCACTATTTCCTGAGTGTGTTGTCATTCTTGGATGCCTGCTTTTCTTCATTTGTCACTCCCAAAATGTTAGTCAATTTCCTGGGAGAGAATCACTCCATTTCATTTCTTGGATGTGCAACACAGAAGTAATTTTTTATCTTTGGGAGTACAGAAAGATTTCTCTTAGCTGCATTGGGTTGTGGATATTATGTCACAATCTACAATCCACTCGATTTTTCAGTTAACAGTTTCCTCCAATTTAAAAGTCAGTCATCATTGCTTCCTTTGTTAATGGCATTTTTATGCATGCTACATTAAAAACAGTGACCACTTTTAACCCACATTTCTGTGCATCTAGTGAAATTAGATATATGTTTTGCAACATCTCTCTAACCCTTGCTATTTCTTGTTCTGACACTCACATCAACTAACTTTTATCTCTACTTTGTGGGCTGAAGATGAATTCTGCTGAAGGTGAGTGGAAAGCCTTTTACAATTTTGGCTCTCATCTAACTGGTCTGACAATTTATCATGATATAATCCTGTTTACGTATGTGAGGCCAAGTTCCAGGTATATTTTGGACCATGATATGAAAGTGTCTATATATCTTTTTTCACTATTGTAATTCCCAGGCTGAATATCATCATCTTCGGTTTAAGGAACAAAGATGTTAAAGAGTCAGTGAACTAATTGTTTAAGAGGAATTGGTACATAAATAAAGTACAATTTTAGCATTGAGTAAAACTTAAAAGAATGTTATGTATTAATTCATATACCTACGGTCAAAAACTAGGGAAGAACATATCTTCTTTTTAGTTAGTAGTAATTGAATATCTTAGAATATTTCCAAAGAAAATATTAATCTGTCCTCCAATGAAAGATTTTATATTTATAGAAAAAATGAGTTCTTTATATGCCTATGATTTTGTTCCAACTTATCCATATTAGTCATTAACTTATATTGATGTTGTTAGCTTTTGTGTAATTTGTGTAATTTCCTTACTATAATTAAGGATGATATCCAGAGATAACAGCTTTATATAACCACATATGGTTTATAGTAAATCTCCAGCATCCATTACGAAATTAATTTCCCTTCCTGGGATCCCTATGAAGGATTCATTAATATTACCTCACTTCTCCAAGTGGCCTTACACTCTCAGATCCATCTGGATATGTGTTTTCCCTTCCTTGGCTCAGCACAATAAATATTTATCTCATTATTTCTTCTCACAGTCTAAGTGGATGAGATCAGTAATAACTATATGACTGTGAGGTTCTAGTACATATTTTTTAAACATGGACGTTCAATGAAACCTTATTCACAATGGTGAAAATTTGGAAACAACCTAAATTTCCAACAATCGAACAATGTTAATAAATGTTGGCCTTACATATGGAAAAAAAATGCCCACTGACTAGTTGTTATGCTTTGAAGATTCTATTCATCTGAGATTTTTTTCAACATTCTTACACTTTTTTTTCTTCAACTGTTTCACTGTGCTTAGATCAGACACATAAGTAGAGGTGTGGCTTGGGCTGACAATTGCAGATATGATATGATGGGTCTGCTGTTGCCCCCAGTGAGCCCCTCCTCTGCTGACCTCCAGAGTTAAGTGGATCGTATGTTCAATGGCTTCTTGAATATCACCCAAAATAGGAACCATTACAACACTAGGAATTGCAAGATAGGCTTCCGTTTTTATAAAGGAAATTATATTGCCTGACTACTTTTGCCTATAATATTTGCAACAAATATTCATCTTTTCATTGTTTCCAAAGATAGCTGTGTAGCTTTTCGAAGATTCTGTAATAATTGATGAGACAAAAAAGCAAAGACCTCTTTACATTCCTCTTTAAATTCATCTTCTTTATCAACATCAACATCACTCAAAATGTTAACCTCATACATAATTAGTGCTTTAACCCTCCTATATTTTACTTCCAAAAACAACATGTTTCCGCTGTTCTGGTAATTGTTTTGTTTTTCCCATTGTATTTAACTTCATAAATTTTCTGAAATAATGATATAAGTTCTTTACAGCTTCTTCCATGTGCTTATTTTTGTGGTTTAAAACCTCAGCCCATTCTTTCGCATATATCTCATTGAATGTCAACAAATCTACTCTGGTGGCATCACTTTCAGGCAGGGAAATTAACACCATTTTGGCCATCTTTTAGAACTGCATCAATAGGTATTTCATACAAATCACTGGCCATTTTTAAGAGTTCATTGAACATATCCAAAACTAAACCGACCTCTTGAAAGAAGCTTTCCAAAGTTAAAGACAGCCATGTTAATATTGTGAGTCCTTGTCTCAACACAGATTCTACCTTTTTAATTTTAGGGGTTATCAAGTTAACAAACACAGAAGGAACTTCCTGACATAGTTCATCATAATAATACATCAAGACCCTGCAAATATAGTTTGCCTGTTTTCAATTTACTTTCCAATTTTAGCAATCTCTTCACCTGTTCTGGTATATCTAGCTTAATTTTTATATTGCACTTAGTTTCCCTAACAATTTCCATAATTTTGGTATCAAAATTAACCAGCAACTTTCCTGATTCTGGGTGTTGCACAAAAAGTGTGGCTTATAATGCATACTGTAACTGTGAAATCTCTCTGGCCCAGGCTGTGTGATAGACTACCTCAAATTCCACCAGGACATAGGAAATTTTGTTATACTGACAAATGACAGATTTACTTTCCAAACTTGACAGAATTTCTGAGTTTTTAAAGAAATTGTTGATGACCTCAGTTTTCCAGCAATAGAGTTTTCCTCACCCAAAGTATTTTTCCTGTAATAGGAGGCATATTGTGAGCAAGAGGGGGATTATCATTTTGAGAATAATAAAGTTTCTTTGTAGCTTCAAGTTCAACCACATAACACAGAAGAATACACTCAATTGTGTGCTGTATTTCTAATTGAAAATAGGGAATGTTCAACTCTGAAATCTTTAAAGCAGCTAAAGAGCCTGCTGAGAATTTTTTTTTTTTTCAAAAATACTGTTTATAAAACCCTGTATCTGTATCTCTAAATCACTGATTTTTTAAAACAATTTATTGAAGTTTATCATTCATACATGAGCATATATAAACTATAGGTGCTCAGAAACATAATGAACTTACAAAATAAACACACATAACATCATGCAGGGCTCCTACACATCACCCCGCCAAAAAAAAACACCCTGCATTGTTGTGAAACATCTCTTAACAAATCATAAAAGAGCATCATCAAAGTATTACTACTAACTATAGACCATATCTTCCCCAAATATGTATATATATTTTTACGGATTTGTTTATTTATTTACTTTTATCCATTTTTACCCCCTCCCCCCATTTTTGGCTGCTTCTGTGTCCATCCCCTGGGTCCTCTGTGTCTGCTTCCTGCCCTCTCCTATCATCCCTCACCTCCTGTTTTCACTGGGATTCGATCCTCAGAACCTCCAATGTGGGACACAGGTGTCCTACTGCCTTCGCCACCTTAGTTGCTGGTTTTTTGGTATAAGACATCACTCTTCTCTTACGTCATCATCTTCCTGCATGGCTCACAAGGCCAGCGGCTCAATAGGGGCCTGGCGGTGCACCTGCTCACGGGCTTTGGTGGCCCACGTGCATTCTGTTTTTTGTTTGTTTTTTTTTTCCGTTTTACATGGAGGTCCCGGGGATGGAACCCAAGTGCCTCTATAAGGGAGATGGACGCCCAACCACACAAGCCACATCCATTGCCCTGCTATATCTCTTAAGGTTGACCAAAGATACCCAAAGTTACAGTCTTTTCCCATACAGGATGGTAATATAATCAGGCTTAGTTTATCACCAGCATTCTAAAAACCCAGACCTAGGGAGAAAAACTAGGTCTTGGGACAAATGTATGGTTTCTAATACAGCAAATGATTAGCCTGCCCTAAATATCAAAAAATCAGGACAGCGAGAATATTCACATTAAACCATTGATTTTTGACATGAAGTTTAAGATATCTGTTTTAAATTCTATCCTTCATGGATCCAGAATGTCATATTGCTTTTTCTTAACACTTTGATATATATGGTACATCTTTTTGAATTTTATTGCCATAATATCTAATCCCTCTAAGGAATTACTCAAGGCAGATTATGTTTACACAGTAGTTTTAATTTCTGTAATCTTCTCCAGTCTTTTACAGAAAGCTTTAAATTTTCCAAATATATCCTTTTCTGAAACCTCCTATGATATTTTCCCTGAGGATTCCAAAATCTGTTTCCTTGTTTGGTGAAAAGATGTCTGATATTCTCTGAAGGAAAAAATGCAATCCTGAATTTTCTTTAGTACAACCGGTGTTAACTGATACCATACATGGTTCATTCCTCCATTAGTAATATATGCTTTACATGTGTCACCATTTGATTTGTTACCCTGATAAAAAGTGAGGGCATTCTCTTTGAGATATTATAATACCTGGACACACTGTGAATCATTCTGATGGCATTAACTAAATTTTTCATTCCATGTGCCATGGAAACCAGATCAAATTTATAAAGAGGCTGCCATATTTTTCCAGAGTGTACGAATATCTGACATTATCTTTTGAATCATTTGCTATATCAGTGTTTCTTGCATCCAAATCATGCCTCACTGCATTGAGTAATAAAGTTGACTTGATGAACCACAGGTGTTTTAGTGCCTTTGATTAAAGAAAAAGAGTTCTGACAAATAGTAACTTAAATGTCTAATTGAGAGGAAAAACTACATATACATATATGTACGAAATTTTATCTGTGAAAGATACTATAAAGTAGTACTCAATGAAAGGCTAGAAATAAAAATTTAAAAAGCACACAGAGGAATACAATATGAGAAACAAAATAATACTTCATGACTACATCAGTAGAGTCAGTACAGCTGACAAAAAAGAATATAATGTAAGTGAATATAAATCATCCTATCATAAAGTTAAAGAAAAGTAAAGAGTGGGAAAAAAATTACCCAAGAGCTATGGGACAATATCAAACAGTTTAATATACATGTAGTTATATTTCAGCAACAAGAATAGAGAGGGATGGACTTGAAACAATATTTGGAGACATACTCCCCAAGACTTTTCCAAAACTAAAGAAAGTCATCAAATCACAGAGCCATGAATGTCAGCAAATCTTCAGCGAAAATAAACAGAAAAATAAATCAGCTGACCATGAAACATATTGAGACTCATCAGACTCAATGCTGAAAAACAAACATAAATTTACAATTATGGAGGCAGTCAGAGGAAAATACATTTCACAAAGAGAAGAAAAAACATAACTATTATAAAGACTTGCCATCGATAATGACACTAGCTAGAAGATACCAGAAAGAGAGATTTAAAGTACTGAAAGATAAAAATATTCCAGGGTTCAATAGCCACTGAAAGAAAGTTTCAAATATAAGAAAAAAATTAAAGAGTTTTTGGGAAAACTGACACACAAACACACATAGAGAGAAAAATATATGTTTATATTTTTTTGTAAGCACACTTGTGCTTTAAAAATATTCAGGCAGGAATAAGATAATAGAAGGACAGTTTAGTTTATACATAGACATAAATGATACTAAAATGTAAAAGTGAAGGTAAATATATCAATTGATTTTTAAAATTTTAATTGCTTCAAAATAATTGCCTAAAGCACAACTAAATTGATGAATTATTGGGTTTAAATCACATGTAACAATAAAATTCATGAGAAAAATAACAAAATGTGAAAGGAAATAGATTCTCTGCTATTATACAATTCTACTTTTAAAATTATGGGGTATATTATTATTGGTAGACTATGATAAACAGGCAAATGATATAACAGACATGTGCAACTTAAAGAATAACTACTTTGCTTCTTATTGAGGGAACAGGGAGGAACAGTTGAAGAGTTTGATTCCATGTGCTTTGAAAGCCATCTACCTCAGGGCATTCCATTGTAGTTTCCTCTAGTGAAACAGGATTAATCTCTTCAGCCAGAGTAGTGAGCGTTGTTTCATCAGGGGAGGTGTTAACAGTTTTCTTAGGCACATCAGGGTTATTCCATTCAAGTAGAGGTTGGATGGTAGATTCCTCAGGGTAGACTGGAAGTTTGATTGCTCAGGGAAGACTGGGGATTAGGCGGCTGATTTCTCAGGGCAGAGCATTACAAGTTTATGTGACAACTCTGATTAGAATCTAATGAAACTGATTGGATGGCCAGTTTATGGTGTCCAGTTGTTTGATATCCTGGGAAATTCATCATATACCTTCATTGGCCTTTCCAGCTTTTGGCCTGCACTAAATAATTTGAACTTAACCATCCCCAAATTCACATGACAAAATTCCAATAAAAAATTCATTATATATATATATATAATATATATATATATATCCTGTCATTTCTAAAACATGACCTTTTCCTTCTTCACACATTACTAAATGAAAAACAGCCTGATAGTATAAGGAAGTTTATTAGAAGTTAAATAGTACTTGTGGAAAATGAAAATGATTTCATTTTTCAGCAATACCTTTTAAAATAATTTTATTAATGGTAATTGGGTGATATTTATTTCATAGTTATTTTAGATACTACATAAACAATTATAATATATTAATGAAATGGCCATGATTTCTTTTAAAAAAAATTTTAAAGCTATTTTATTGAAACATATTCACCGATACACAATTCATATGAATTGTACACTGAATGGCTTTTTGCAGTAATAAAAATGCTTGAATTTTTATTGCAGTGATGAATGTACAACTCTGTGATTATAGCAAAAACCATGATTCTTATTGACAGAATTATATCTCAAAAATACATACAAAAAATAAAAATAAAACTAAAAATAAATACACACAAAAACATTGCAGGATAAAGAGAATATGAATAGAGAAACATTTCATATTGTTATTAAGTGAAAATTTAAAAAACATCATTATAATGGTAAAACGCACTGCAAAACCCCAAAAAGGCAGTTTATTGACATGTATTTAAAGAAAGTAAACTGATATATTAAAAAAAGACATATCACTGCTTTTGGATGCATACAATGTAGGCCTACCTCCAGAACAGTTTTTGCTACCTTGTTCACCATTTTTCCTGAAGGACTAAAGAAGGATTTCATTGCCTAGAAAGAGCAAAAACTTGTTTGGTGTAAAGGTTGCCCTGTAAGACAGGTTGAAATGTTTGTCTAACATCCCAATTTTAGTTGTGGTGTTTAGAACTATATTTACCCCCAGAAAATCATGCTCTTAACTCCTGGGCACAAGGAAACCAGAAATCAATGGTTAGGAAAATTCTGAGTTTTCAGAAAAGCGAGTCACCAGAGAATAGTACTCCATGAAAGGCTTTAAATGAACATGGAACCTGTTAGCCATTTCAGTGCAAGTCAGGACTGGAAATGCATACCCTATATCTAGAAAGGATAGGGGAAAGTTCTAGTGCCTTATGGTTTGGACCCCTGTGAACTACATGCAAAATCAACAAGTTTATGTGAAATCTGTATGAATGGAACCACTGAGAGCCTGGACTAAAAGAGGCAGAAAATGAACAGAGAGAAGGAAAAATGACTTCAAAGGCAGAAACATGGAAGCTGAGGTACAGATTGTTGACATTTTCTCAGACAAGAGAGCAGATCCACCCATGTATGTGAAAAGGATGAATATGCTCCAGAGCTTGGACAGGGTATGCTTTCTGCCTCATCATTCAGAAAGAGAGTTACCACCCCAGGTTTCTCAAACTGGTCACCACACCAATGCTTGGAGAAGGTAGATGCTAGAGTTCAGAAGCCACCGTGATACTTGAAGAGGGTGGAGCTGAGTGCCTGGCCATCATGCCAATGTTTAAAGGTATTTAGGCCTTCACACCAATGTTTGCGGAGAACATGGCCACTGCAAAAGCCCTTGTTGCAGAGCTATAAGGTGGGGAGGCTGCTTCTTCATACCAGTGGGGAAAACATTATTCCATGGATGACTATCAGATCTTGAAAGTTAATGGATATGCTATACGGGGATTTGTAATTTTTGGGGTGCCATTACCTCTGTTTCCTTTCCAATTTCTCCCAATGGGAATGGAAAAGTTTATCCAATGCTTGACCTTACTTAGAATATTCGAACTACATAACTTGTTCTCTAAGTTTCAAAGGTCCACAGACTGGCAGGAATTGCAGGAATTTTGCCCTAGGACAGACAACACCTGTAACTGATTTTGATGAATCTTTGTCCATAACTGTAGCAGTTTGATATTATTTATGAATTCCAAAAAGAGATATTATGTTTTTAAACTGGTCTGCTCCTCTAGGTATAATACCCTTTGATTGTATTAGATTCTACTGCGATGTCTTTGATTAAAATAAATCAACGACGGCTTTGATAAGACCACGTCATTAAGACATGCAAGGTTGAGTCTCCGCCACCTTGATTGGCTATATAAATGGGCACTCAATGAAGAACACAGAAGTAAACACACAGAGAAGAAACACAGAGGACAAAAGACAGCTCCACAGATACAGCAGAGGCCCTGGGAAAAGAGATGAGCCGTTTATCTGAAAGTTTACATCTGACATTGTGAAGAGAACAGAGCAGCTGAGAATGGAAAAAAACAAGCCCCGGGAAGAGAGATGAGCATCATGCCAGCCTACAGCTGAGATCAGAAAAAGCTGAACCCACAAAGAGGGAAAGGAATGCTGAACGCTCACAGACATTGCCTGCCATCTTGCTTCAACACTTGCCAACAGCATTTGGTAAGGAAGTAATCTTGATTTGGACTCTTTAGGAACTTGTACATGTAAGCTTTTATTCCAATTAAATACCCTTTCTAAATGCTAAAAGATATCTAGCATTTGCATCAGTACCCCTTTGGCTTACTAATACAATAGCATTGTTACTAAAATGATTTACGGCTCTTGGAATATTGTGATATAATGAATATATATTGCATATGGGAAAATCATGGCTTCTTGGGGTCAGAGAGTGTGTTGTGGTAGTTTGTAAATTTATGTACCCCAGAAAATCAAGTTCCTAAGGCTAACCCATTAATGTGATTTAAAACTATTGTTGCATATCAATAACATGCATATAGAACCTTTTGATTAAATTACTTCAGTTAAATCAAGGACCAGGGTCAACAAACTTAGTGTTGACATATTAATAACTTGCATGTAGGACCCTTTGATTAAATACCGTTAAATTGTGGTCAAGGGTGCACAGTGTTGAACTTAATCCTTTTAATGGAGTCCTTTATAAATGGGATGAATACAGAGAGAGAAAGAGAAAGCCATAGAAGTAAAACGTGAAAGCAAAGAAACCTGGAAGAGAAGGGAGAGAACAAAAGACAATAATATGTGCCTTGCCAAGTGACAGAGGAGTCCAATATCTCTGGCAGCTAGGCTTTGGGGAGGAAGCATCTCTTGATGTCGCCTTGATTTGGACATTTTTCTCATTCTCAAAAATATAAGCTTGTAAACTAAATATTCTACTTTTAGAAATGAACCTATTTCATGGCGTCTGCTTCTGGTAATTAAGCAAACTAAAGCAGTAGTCATCTGGAAGTTTTTCAATTACAATTTTCACAACACATTCTTCTTTATATTTAATACAATTTTGTGATGTGAATGTGGTTGTTCACTTTTATAATTGAAACCAATAAGGAATGGCATTTTATGCACATTTTAGCAAGCATAAGACTAGTACTCATATTTGTACTTACCACTGTAAATTTTGTATTAAAAAACCCCAATATTCATTTGTGTTTTTAAGTTTTAAGACAATAAAAATGAGAAAAGTGTATAGAAAATTGATCAGAAATGAACTGGAAATTATTATTTAAATTGACAGATTTTTTGAAAACTCATATAGCCAACAAATGAATGACACAATTTCTTCCATTATTTTACACAGGGAAATTCATCCACTTGGACCAAAATTTGTCATTGTTGATCATATCAATGGCATGGATTTCATTATGCCCTACTAAAAACAAGTAGGACTGTATTTTTACAAGATATTGCCTTAGTGCCTATGTATATAAACTGGAATGCCAGGGTTTCTCTCTGACTGGGATACATATAGGATTCAGTTGAGGAATGTGTTCAAGTCACTATGTTTATGTTGATGAGTTTCAAAATGATTTTGAGCTGCAAGTCTTCCTACTTTTATTATTTCTAGCAATTTATCTCTTTACTCTGGTAGGAAATCTGGGACTGGTAGTACTGGCCACTGGAAATTACCAGCTTTACAATCCAAAGTCTTATTTTCTGTGTGTGTTGTTATTCTTGGATGCCTGCTATTCTTCACTTTTCACCCAAAATATGTTTGTCAATTTCCTGGCAGAGAGTAGTCATTTAATTTCTTGGAAGGGCAAAACAGATGTTTTATTTGTTACCTTTGGGACTAAAAAGTGTTTCCTCTTGCTGTAATGTCCTCTGATCACTATGTAGCCATCTACTATCCACTTCTATGTTCAGTTGACTTGTCACCCTGAGTCTGTGTGCCACTCATCATTTCTTCCTATTTTGGTGGCATTAACTTACATGTCCAGTGACCACTTTTAGCTTAAGATTCTGTATATCCAATGAAATTAGACATGTGTGTGGTGACATCACTCCATTCCTCGCTATTTCTTGTACTGACACTGACATTAACCATCTTCTACTTTTCTACTTTGTGGGCTGACAGAAACACTACACTAATTGTCTTGATCTCTTTTAGTTTCATTCTCTTGGCCATTCTGAAGATTTATTCTGCTAAAGTTAGGCAGAAAGTATTTTCAACTTTGGCTCTCACCTGACTCATTTGTCAGTTTATCCTGGGGAAATCCTTTAGATGTATGTGAGGCCAAGTTATAGCTAGGCTTTAGACCATGATATCCTAGTGTCTACACAGATGTGATTTCCATGCTGAACCCCATCATCTACAGCTTGAGGAACAAGATATTAGAGACAAAATGAAAAAAAAAAGTTTGAATATTTTTAATAAATAAATAGAGTTTTAGCATTGAGTAAAACTCGAAAGAATGTTAGATATCAATCCAAATATCTAGAGTTAAAAACTAGGGAAGGATGTCTTATTTTTACTTAGTAGATTTTCCATTTATTGTAATACTTACAAAGTAACCATTATTCTACCTGCCAGTGCAGCATTTTAAATATATTTTTATTTTTTCATCCATATGCCTATGATTATGTTCAAATCAATCCATATTAAATATTCATTGATTAACATATATTGATATTGTTAGGTATTATGAAATTTGATTTTCATTAAATATATAAGATGTCCTTAAGTGATGAAGCCTTGAAATAAACTCACATGATTTATAGTAAATCCTCAACACACATTATGAAGGTAATTTCTCACTCTGGAATTTCTTTGAAGGACTCTATGAAGTTTACCCACATGCTCCATGTTCCCTTAAACTCAGATCTGTCCAGATATCTGGATATGACATTTGCATTCTTTCACAATATAATTAATATTTATCCCATTATTTACTTCCCACTGTACAATTACAGAAATTTATTAGATCAATTCTGAAACTCATATAAATATAGTGAGATAATGTGGAAATATCTATTGAGTATAAAATTAAGGCTTAAGGAAAACAAAATAGAGTTCAAAGAGTAACTTACAACTGACTACTAGGTACTGTTGGGCTAAGATTTGAAAACCTTGCTAGCTTATCTTTGGGAGTTTTTTTTTTTTTTTTAATGCAGATTCTTACTCATTTTCTAGCTCTTCCTTTATCCTATAACTTTAATGAAAAAAACCTTTCATCTGTCATCATTCCTCAAAGTTTATACCTAATGAGCAAACCCCTGAGAAGTGATATCCCATTATCTCAATACATACCTGTTTATGTCTTATTTATTCTGGTTTATTTATTTTTTTCTAAGATATGTTTATTTGAAAGGAAATTAGGAGTGGAAATTTACTTTTCTTTCAATAAAATTCACTTCTTCCAAGCGAGGATGATTGTCTTGTGAACCAACCATAACAATCTCATGATAACAAGGTAATCACAGAGTTGATTCTTAAGACTGAATTTAATATGTAATCTATAAATTTTCAGGTGCTCAGTTTCTAATCAATTATGAAAAGAAAACTCATATATCTCTATTGAAAAAGACACATTTCATTGCAATGTGTGATTTAAATCTATACCCAAATATTACTGAAAAAAAAAGAAATATTCAGAGAGAAAACACTGAATATTTTCTGAATATCAGGTTGTCTTAGAACAAAATCCAGCTATTTGAAACCAGAGCATCTGTAAATTTATTTTCTTTATTATGGTCTTTTGAGTTGATTTTTTTATGTAAAGGAATAAACTTCTTCAAAACTATTTCTGGATACCCATCTCTTAGAAAATTTAAAAGGTTTACAACATTCCAGGATCATTTTATGGCTTCTTTCATTCTAATCATGTCTTTGAATTATTAAGGCAAAGTTTTAGGCATGGTTTTACCCTATCATTTGAGTTCCTCTTTCAAACCAACAAAAATAAAATTTTCTAATAGAAAGAAAGAGATAGCACTAGTCAAAGGATGCACTCACTTTTGCTTATCAATATCTGACAAATAATTCAGTCCAAAATTTTACAAATGGATATAAAGTTAACTGCATGAAAACTGCACTATCCTCTTTTTCTCCTAGTAAAGTAGACACCAAATGTTGAAAATAAACAATGTTTGTGATATTCTATTCATCAGAACAAAATGGAAAAATGGTATATTTCACCCTCAATAAGTTTTCTCTCTTTATATGTCTGATCAATTTTCTTTCCCAAATGAAAGACTCACAAAGCAGGGCTCTTTTTAATGACTTATCACAGTCATCAGTTAATATGTGTTGATATGAAAGTTTGATTACTAACTAAATCTACCACTACACAGATACTGTAAGTTGAACAAAAGTAGGATTTTTTCTATACACAGAATTTTAAACTGAGGACAAAATGTTGTTCCTGGACTTAGAGTTTACACAGAATATATGAATGAATGTTGAGTTAATAAATGAATAATAGGTAGTAGCTATATGTATTAGTCAGCCAAAGGGGTGCTGATGAAAAATACCAGAAATTGTTTGGTTCTTATAAAGGGTATTTATTTGGGGTAGAAGTTTAAAGTTACCAGGCAATAAAGCATACATGACTTCCTTTACCATAATCTGTTGCCACGTGTTCAAGCAAGACACCTGCCGACGTTTCCCAGGGTTCTGGGTTCTTGGGATACTCTTTTCCCAGAGTTCCGTTTCTCTCAGAGCTTAGCTCCTCTGTTTCTTCCACAGGATCAGATGCAGACTATGAGGCTCTCAGCTTTGCCTCTTTCCACAAGGCAAGCTGTAGGCTCTCAGGTGAACGGCTTCACTCTTTTACAGGGGCCTTTTCTCCTTCCTCACGATCAAGCTCTCTTACTTCCTCAGGCTCCAGCTCAAGACACCAACATCAGAACTTCAACTCAAAACTACTCCAGCTCTGTCCTTTGCCATGCCTTTTATATTTGATTCCCCACCCACCAAGGGCTAGAGCTCAAATGCCCTACTGACATGGCCCAATCAAGCCCTAATCATAACTTAATCATGCCCAGATTAGCAGACCAGTTTACAAACATAATCCAAAATCTATTTTTGGAATCCATAACTATATCAAACTGCCAAACTGCTACACTATATTTAGCATGTCTATGCAGCTTAATACTTATTGCAAAATATATAAATATTTTACATATGCTAACACATAATATCCTCATATGAACTCCAAAAGGAGGTTCTATTCTTGCCTGTCATTACAGATCACAGATGGCAAGACAGAGGCATTTAAATTTTGTTATTGTTCAAAAATACATAGCTCATATGGGTGATATCAGCATTTTAAAATAAGTTACCTGACTAGAGAGTACTGCTTTAAGCACTTAATATATAGAATAAAAGACCAAATTGGTCTCTTTATTTTTTCCTTGATTATCAGGCTTCTTAAACACAACTTATGAAGTAATGAAAGTCTTTATTAAGTCAGCAGCAGAAATAAGAGAGAAACTGATATATTTAAGAACTATGGGAGAACTAGTTTAACTTGATTTGAAAAATCATTCATTTGCTTGAATCATGAAGTATTTGCAGGGTTTTATCCTTGGTGATCAATAGATGAAGAGATTGAAAATAGAAGAGGAAGTAGAAAAAGACTGAGCAACAGGAAGATGAGGAGGAGAGGAAAGAGAAGGAGGAGAAGTAGAAGAAGAGGAAGGCAGACATAGAAGAAGGTGGAGAAGCAGAAGCACAAGAAGGGTAAAAAAAGGAGAAGAAGAGGAAGAGTAGGAAGGAGAAGATCATTATTTGGAAACCAAACTGTATGAGATAAGTTAAACTTACAATGATTCGGAGACTCCATTACATTTTCCATGTACAGAACCAGAGCCCCAGATACATATAATCCTGGCAATTTTTGGAGTTACCCAGAAGGGACACATTGAAAGCAATCACACTGGATAAAATTTAAAAGGGAACGTAGAACTTCCACTTCTACAAAGGATGTAGAAAACTGAAAACAATCTCTTTCCGATTTTTACAATTAAAAAATCATAGCTTTTCATGAGTCCACCAGAAAGGTGAGGTTGCCAAAATCCAAGTAATTTGAATTCCAATGAGGGACATGTCGCTCAAAGAGGAAATGTGAAGGAGGAACAATTTCAACTTTGTAAGAGGATAGAATAAAGAGATGGACATAGTACAAGCAACTATGAAGAAATCACCTAAACTATATTTTTAAAAAATTTAAATCGAAGTTTGGGCTAGAGTGTCAGTTGAAAAAGTACAGAAACTTAGATTGAATGGGTTTGAATTCACACTCAATATCCTCCGTGCAAGTCTCTACTAAATGTTGATGAGAAAGATAGGAGCCAGGCTAGAAAATATTCAGACTACCATCAAATCAGTGCAAACATTATGCTCTCTAACCAAAGAAACTATTACTTTTTAAAATCCTTTTTTATTTTTAAAAAAGCTTTGGATTACATAAATTGATACATCAAAAATATAGTGGGATTCCCACTGCCAACCACTCCCCCTCTCACAGTTTCCCCATTAACAGCGTCTTTGATTAGTGTGGTACATTTGTTATAATTGTTGAACATATATTGAAGCTTTTCTACTAACCATGGTTAGGAGTTTATATTATACTTCATATGCCAGTTGAGACCTGAATCTCAGCAGAATTGCAACACCCCCTCTTTAGTTTATCAGAACCTGCTATTACTTTTCCAACTACAGATCTCTTGTTACTGTAGGCTGCCCTAACTTAGATAAGATTTATTGAGTTACCTAATCATAGAATTGCTCCTGCATCCTGAGAACATCCAATCTATAACACACATCTTTTCCTTTTAAACATCCCCAAATAATAATTTTTTAAAAGTCTAAATCTATCATAGTTTCTTTGTAACACCCTTTTAATTAGAAACTGCACATTACTCCATGGTTGTGTTCTTGCTCACTACATTGAGTAATAAAACTAGCTTAATGAAACACAGATGTTTCTAGTGTTTTTTGGCTAAAGAGCATAGACAATTACTTGTTTAAAAGACCTATTATTTAACTATAAAATTGTAATATTTTGCACCAAAAACAAGAAGATATTTCAGTACTAAGGGACAACAATATTGAGTAGAAAGGAGTATGATATTTTTCCTGGAAAAGTAATGAAAATGTTCTGAAGTTGACTGAGGTGATGACAGCTCAACTATTTGATGAAAACAAGAGCCACTTAGCACACATTTTGAATGGATTGTACAAAACATGGAACTGTATAACACAGGGAATCCAGTGGTAGAAGATGGACTGTGGTTAACAGAACAAATATGAGAACATTTTATCAAGAACGATAAATATACAATACTACTATAGCATGTTAATAATTGGGTGTGTTGGGGTAAAAAATACACCAAATGTTAGATAAGGGCTATAGCTAGTGGTAATATTTTAAAAATGCTTCACAAGAATGCAAGGTGTTGGTAGTGGGGAGATGTATGGGAACCTGGTATAATGATAAACGTTTGCTTTGTAAATTCACAAATTTTACTATACATTTATTGTTTATGTATATTCATGTACAAATGATATAAATAAATTTTATTTGTATAAATAAATAAATAAAATAAATAACATCTATTGGAGAGGATCATCAATATGCACATATACATAAGAAATTTCTTCATAGAAATAGATGTTATAAGGAAATGTCCAATGAAATGTTAGAAACAGACTTAAAAAACACACAAGCACAATTTCAGAAAGAAATAATTTAATCAACAGATTCATATGAAGAATCATTACAGCCAAGGAAACAATGAGTGAAGCTGAGTATATGTTAATAAGAATAAACAAAACAGAATGAATGTTCTGTGGGAAAAAATTGTCAGAGAGCTGTGGGAAAATATCAAACAATATAATGTACATGTAGTTAAGAGTTCTACAACAGAATACAGAGAGAATAGAGCAGAGGAGCTATTAAGGACATGGCTTTTCCAAAAATAAGGAAAGACATCAAATTAAAGGGCCATAACTGTCAGTGAAACTCTAGGATGGGTAAATGTAAAAAAGAAATGAACTGGACATAAAATACATCTATATTCACCAAAGTCATTGTAGAAAAGTAAGTAAAATATAAACATTATGAAGGAATTTAGAGAAAAATAGATATAACAAAATTGAAAACATGTAATTATT
>JAQZBX010007791.1:0-49593 GCA_029593785.1 Cabassous unicinctus | reverse complement strand
GAGGTACCAGGGCCTGGGATTGAACTCATATGTGGGAAGCCAGCACTCACTCACCCAGTGAGCCACATTGGCTCCCCTGAATTGGTTTTTTCACTTGCTTGCTTGTTGTTTGTTTTCTTGTTCTCAGGAAACACTGGGGACCGAACCTGGGATCTCCCATGTGGGAAGCAGTGACTCAACTGCTTGAGCCACATCTGCTTCACCCTATTAATATTTAAAGGCTCACTAATAGAAATCCATGCATTAACCCGCTAGAGAACCATGGACCAAAGAATAAGAATCCTGCTTTAGTACAACCCCTGACTTCCTAGATGTTAATTTCTTCAGGTGGAGGTTGGATGGCAGATTCCTCAGGGTATACTGGAGGTCTGGAGGCCCATTCCTCAGGGCAAACCATTGCAAGTTTATCTAGCAAAGACTCAGCGGAATCTAAGGTTTCAATGTTCCCACTGCCATCATTATCAACCCATTCCAATTTTCAGGATCCCACTCCTTTTCAATCAATGCCCTACTTTAACAGCAAACACCCTGCAAGTTTGGGAATTTAGTTTACATTGTAATTCAGCCACTTGCACAATGAGACTCTGGGTCTGTTTTTCAGAAATCTCAGGTCTGTGGTTACATGAAATAAAATTTTCTTTCAGGGCACACATAGAAACTTTCATGTCCTTTATGTGGTGCTTAAGTTGGGAATTTGAAGTCATCCCTTTCTTTTATAATTGTATCCATTGTATTTAGGAGTAACCAGCCAGCATCATTATACCTTTTAACTCTGCAAAACTCTGTTAAGATGTCAAAAACACTCTTACTCAAAGTCTTACATCTTATAAGCATTTGAGTAGGTGTGTCTAGTGGTGATATTTTGCTTATCTCTATTGCCAACTCATACTATGTACTACCAGTGCCTTCTTGCCTGTTGAAAATAGAGTCATTAGTGCCTTTGACTCTAATTAGGTTAGAGAACCAATCCCCCAAACCCTAGAACCTATTCAGAAATCTTATCCTTAAGACTCTGTTTTTCAAGAACCACTCCTGGTACCAAAATGGTATTAGTCAGGATTCTCTAGGGAAACAGAACTGACAGGAGATATACACATAATGTAAAGATTATGAGATTTTAATAAGAATGGTCACTTGTGACTGTGCGGATGGGCAAGTCCAAATTCATTAGGGCAGACTGCAAGCTGGGAACTCTCATGAAGGTTTTCAATGAATTCCCCAGGAAAAGCTGGCTGATTGAAGTAGAGATGGAAATTCTTCTGACTGCTGAAATCATTACCTCACCTTTTAAAGCTTTCAAATGATTGGATGAGACTTCTCCCATTGTTGAAGGCAATTTCCTCAGTTGATTGTGTATGTAATCAACCTTATTTGCAATCAACTTACTGATAATTTAAGTCCATGAAGTATCCTCACAGTAACAATCAGGCTAGTGCTTGTTTGACCAAATAACTGGACATGGTAACCTGGCCAAGTTAACCATCAGAGGCCAACTCTTGTCAACTTGGCAGCCATGCACATCTCTTTAATCCATACTTAATCTCTGAATAAAGACAACAGCATTCATATTTTCATCTAACATTACTCAACTGCTCTGCTTACAACCAGAAATGCACTAAACTTCCCCAGAATAAGGTGCAAGTCCTTGCATAATATTCACTGTTAAACTTGATATCCTATAATGTAAATACTATGATGTGAAGTTAATACAAATTATGTCATATGATAAGGGGATAAGGTAGAGAAGAAAACAGATATTTGTTACACACACACACACACACACACACACACACACACACACATATACTCATAACAAAACAAGGAAGAAATACTCATTACCATTACTGTCCTCATTTCTGTAATCAGTGACAAGGTCATAGTTCATATGTATAACTACCTTCTTTCAGTACCCATTCCATGTTCCCTTTACTCTCAGCAAGCACCTCAGCAGGCCATGGCTCTTCACCAGGTGGGATGACCCAAACCTTCATTCCTGAAACTTCTGTGCCATTGGTATTCCTGCCTGGATTGGGTTGTTGCAAATTTACATTGATTTTAATCACAGGGCATAGTAGTACTAACAGACACCTTGGGGAGCTCCTGTATTCCAGGCAAACTGTTCTTTACCTCCATTGTGTAGTTACAGTTCTATTTCCCCTTGGTAGTTAGAAACAATGTCCACAGCCAGTACAGCAATTCCCTTATTTCCCTGTTGATTCAGATACATAAGGAGCCCAAAGTGGCCAGGTGGCAGTCTTAACTTCCAGTTCAATGGAATCATTGTTGTGTTCCCTGGTGGAGCTCTCCTTTTGGAACTAAGGACTCTAGACCAACAGAGTTTAAAGTTACAGGGACATGAAGCAAAAATTTTTCTAGTGAATCTTTAGGGGTAATAGTGAATTGTGCAACTCCCATTTCCAATCTTTAATTCCTAGACCCATGAATCCTAGGTGTGAAAGAAATAGCACCTTAGAGTGGACACAGATTTAGAGTATACACAGTGTCCTGAAGAACATGTCCCAGCCCTACAAGGTATTGCCACATAGTTGGGGTTGAAATCGAGTCTTCAAAAGGCCATCCCATTGTTCTGTCAATCCAGCTGCTTCAGGATGATGGAGAACATGATAAAACCAGTGAAATTCATGAGCATGTGCCCATTCCCACACATCATTTGCTATGAAGAGGGTTCCTTGATCACAAGAAATGCTGTGTGGAATACCATGACAGTGGGTAAGGCATTCCATAAGTCCACAGATGGTAGTTTTGGCAGAAGCATTATGTGCATGGAAGGCAAACCCACATCCAGAGTTTGTGTCTATTCCAGTTAGAATAAAATACTGCCCATTCCATGAAGGAAGTATTCCAATGTAATCAGCCTACCAGCAGGTAGCAAGCTAATGGTGCCATACTGGGGACTGACTACTGGTCTCTGCTGCTGGCAGATTAGGTATTCAGCAGTGGTTGTAGCCAAGTAGGCCTTGGTGAGTGGAAGTCCATGTTGCTGAGCCCATGTATAACCTCCATACCTATCACCAGAGCCACTTTGCTCATGAGCCTGTTATTAAAAGTATACATTTTTTGGCAGTTTAGCAGGTTCCTTCCTCAAGGGGACCCAGCCTTCCCCTCATTCAAGAGGCTCTGGGTCTGTAAACTGTCTCAAGTCTGGGAACTGAAAAAGATGCTGTGACTCTCTGTTTTTGTAATTCAAGTTAGACTTTTAAAACTTGATCTAGAACACTTCTTCCTATTCAAATCAGTTAAGCATTTAGTAGACTGCCCATCTATTTTACTTCTAGGTACCCTATGATCTACTAGCCAATGCCATAGGTCTCTGCATGTCAGGCTATTTTGATTATTGCTTTTAGTCTGTGTACCATTATGGTACCCACACCCACCTAGCCTTTGGAAATTAAGTGCTGCCACTTGGTTTCTGTCAAGCAGGGATCCAATCACCCCTTTGTGTTTAATGACCCAAGTCCCAAGACAGCAATTCCCACAGAAATATCTAACCTACAGAGAAGAGCAACTACAGAGATTTTCAGGGATGATGGAGTTAGTCTCATGAAATTGTTCTTCACAGTTCTGGTGAGAGGTGTCCTCTGGACATTCCTGGGGTGGGTGAGCAGGGCTTATATGACGCATCTGCTCTAGTAGTCCAATCTCTCTAAGCCTTTGGATCCCCTCATCTGCATTATATGAGGGCAGTTCTGGCATTTCAACCTCAGGCAACATAGTCCACCTTTTGGTCTATGCTTCAGCAAACCACCAAAACAAACTGTTAGAGCCCTTTCTAACCCTTTGAGGTACAACACTGAATCCAGAATGCTTAGTGAGCCCATATCAATAAATTCAGCCTTACCCAATTTTATATTCCTTTCACTGTTATCCTAGAGCTTTGGGGGTTTGTCTGGAGAAAAGAGGGGTGGTGGGGTGGGTCACAAGAAGAATTAGAAGTGTCTTGCAAGCCAACTACCTCAGGGCATTCAGAGGAGTGAGGGCTGTTATCTCAGAGGAGGTGGTTATAGGTTTATCAGGCACAGCAGGATTAATCACTTTAGGTGCAAGTTAGATGGCAGATTCTTCAGGGCAGACTGGAATCTGCAGGCTGGCTCCTAAGGGCAGACTGGAGGTCTGGAGGTTGGTTACTCAGGGTAGACCATTACAGGTTTATCTGGCAAAGACTGGGCAGAATCTAGGGTTTCAATGTCCCTACTGCCATCATTATCAAGCCATACATCCCCATCCCAATATTTAGTATCCCATTCCTTTCCAATCAATGGGCAGATACCCTGCAAGATTGGGAATTTAGTTTATGTCATAATTCAGCCACTTGCACAATGAGACTCTGGGTCTGATTTTCAGAAATCTCAAGTCTGTGAAATAAGATTTTCTTTCAGAGCACACATACATACTTTCATGTTCTTCATGTGGAACTTAAGTTGGGAAATTGAAGCCTTTAGCTTATCCCTTTCCTTTACAACTGTATCCAGTGTATTTGGAAATCACAACAGATGAGGAAATGAATGCTCAAGAAGTGAAGTTGGGACATGAACATACAACCAAAACTGTGAAAGTCAGTGTAGAACCAAGGACTTCAAACACTTAGACTCTCTACCACACAAAGCTACTTTGTAACCAGGTTGTTATTGCTCTAGTATCAAATCTGGGGTTCCTATGTGTCAAATGAGAATTCTACCACCAATACACACATTGTAAACTAATTTTTTATCAATGCATTCTCAGGATTTATGTGTTTGTTCCTGATAAGAATGGAATTATTTCTTATATCAGTAATCCACAAAAGCTTCATTTGCATTGAGTCCTCTTAAGATTTATAAAGTGAATTTTTTTGTCTTTATCTCTGAAAAAACTATCCAACTATTTTAGCTGAGCTATTCATAATGCTGTAATTAAAATTTTAGTTTGGATTTATATGAAAATTTTCTTTTAAAATGCCTAGTAAAATCCATCATTGTTTGGATCTCTGTGAGACAAGGGTTTCCTGAGTCAAAGTTTTGAGTTTAAGTAGTTAATTTGGGAGGTGTTGCCAAGGGGTGGAGAAGTAGAGAAAAGAGACAGGGTAGGAAAGGAAACCAATAAAAGTTCCTTCATCAAGCTACTTACCACGATGGGCAATTGTAGCTAAACCCTGCAGACAACTCTAGGAGACAGTTTAGCATATTTCAGAGCTATTCTCCCCCGGGGTGAAGGAGAGCTGTGGGAATTTATCCACTAACTTCTGTCATCGTTTGAAGGCTACTTTTGTAAGCATTTGCTCTTCTAGTACTTCCAGTTTATCCTGTGTGCACGCTGCACACAGCTGAACACAGCAAGAGTCTTAGGTGTTTATAGTAACAGTAAATGCTGAAGTTATATAGACATGGCACTGACTGTGTCTGCTAACTTTAATCTCTCCTAGCCTTGTGATATATATGTCATAATCATCAATGCTTATATGATAAGTATAAACTGAGCTGCTCCATTGTCTGGGTTTGATACAATAAACAAACAAACAAACAAACAAACAAAACTGGCTTCTCAAATCCACAAATTAGAAAATCTGTTTAAATATCCGCTAAGTTTCCAGTTCTGAGTAATATGCAGTAAGTACACACCAATGTGTTTCTTACAAGGAATGTAACTATAAATCCTGAACACATGTATGGAGCAGTTATTTGAAAAATTGGGGGAGTTAACAGTAGAAGACAGAATTTGGGGGAAAAGACCATAGAACCTTTTGTAGGTTGACAATATTTTTCCTCTAGTATCACCAAACTGAATGCAATGCAACCTTAAAACCAGAGAGGGCATTGGCGCAGGCAGAGGGAGTTACAGGAGAAGCCCTTTAGTTGCAGATCGCGGGGGGGGGGTGTGTGTGGAAAGGGCATCTAATAGTGAGAGAGAGTACAGGAATCCTTCCCCCGCCCTTTTTTTTTCTTCTTTATTCTTTCAGATGCCAGCTCTGAAGTAATCCGGTGGCTGCAATGGCAGAGGTCACAGTGGAGAACAGCAAGAACCAAAATTCTGGCAGAGGGGAAACTTACTCTCTCACTGATGGACTGCGATCCCACAGGAGCACACAAACACCCTTGGCTTTTTCATTTTTCTCCTTTGTGGTTGTCTCACCAGTTGGTCCCAGAAATGGAGAGAGTAGAGAATGGACATAACAGAACAAGAAAATTGAAATCCCAACTTTCTGGCTGGAGAACTTAAAAGGTGAACCTCAGAGAAACAAAAAGTTCTGAAGTGATCACTGAAAGGGAAGCATTCAGGAAAGTGATACCATAAGGTTGTTTATGAACTCCCGTTAACTCTGACCTTGGTATTCAGAGAGCTGATCTTAGTCAGATAACACCTTCAGAACTGAACTAGCAGGTAGACTGCCACATACAAGGGACATATCCAAACAGTACTGCAAAGACTTTCAAAACGGAATTGACTTTAAAAACCCAACCAACAGAAGGCAAGTTAGAATTGAAGGCTAACCTTGATTGCCTGATAAAACAAAAATAGCAACACTTTTCCTAGGATTAAAAATGACCCAGAGATATAAAAAGGGACTGTACATAGTAATAAAAGTCAGTTCACTAAGACTTAAAAGTCCTAAATGTGTGTATACCTGACAACAGAGCATTAAGATACATGAAACAAAAGTTGACAGCACTGAAAGGATAAATAGAGAAGGGTTATTATAACATGTGGTATTGGCAAAGGACTAGACATATATGTCAATGAAAATGAATAGAGTACAGAAGTAGACCCACAGGGATATAGCCAGTTGAATTTTGACAAAGGTGTGAAGAATTTCAATGGAGAATCCATTGTCATTTCATGAAATAGTGTTGGAACAATTGGACATCTACATGAACCTTAACCTAAATGTCACACATTTTACAAGAAATAACCTAAAATGGATCACAGATACCAATGTAAACTGTAAAACTAAACATTTTAAAGAAAATGTGGGAGAAAACTCTCATGGTGTGGTTTGAGGAGTGCTGGGTTTGAGAATGTGAAGGAACTAGAGGTGCCTGATTGTCCAGTCTTCATCCAGCAGTTCCAGGTTGTGGGGATATAATAGCCAGGGTCAAGTCCTGGGTCATTCTTCCTGGCAGGTTGTCCCACCCCAGATACATATTGCTCACTGCTCCTGATTCACCTTCCTCAAATATTGTTTTTGTTGTGTGCTTTCCTTTGCCTGTTATAGGGCCAGGAATGAATAAGTCCTTAACACATGTCCATTAAGTGAAAAAAGTGTATCCCTTCAAATGTCATTCACTCCAAATTGCCTACACACTGTTTGCTAACTTCCTTAAATCAAAAGGTTTATTTCAGGTGAAACTCTCAGGTCAAAATAGGTTCAAACCATCTCATACTTTTCCATAATGATCTATCCTATTATGAAGATTTCAAAATGGTATTATAAGATCATCACTAATAAATATAATAAAATACAAATTATGCATACCACACTGTACTCTTTCTTAAAGTAGACTAATGTATTTTTTTCAAGATTGTTATCAGGAATGTCTAAAAAAAGAATTATTTAAGTTAAGACCAATCAACGAGTAATAAACTAAATATCTTGCTTATTAACTGAGGTTTCTGCTACGAAACAATTTTCATCTCAGATAATATTAATGATCATTTACTATGTGACAGGCACCTATTAAATGCTTTTTGTGCATTTTCCCACTGATTGTACGAAGACCCCTGGGTCAGTGCGTATGGGTGTAAAATGCAGGCTTTCCAATCAGAAGACCTAGATTTGAGGTTCAAATATTTCATTTACAAATCCCTTAAGTTATTTAAGTCTTTGTTTCTCTAGCTGGAAAATGAAAATGCCAATGCCAAGGCCACTTACTTCACAAGGTTAACTAAAAATCAGACTGCGTGTGTACAGTACTTACTAGTTGTTAAGGAATTTCACATATATTGTCTACTTCCAGCGCAATGCCTTTTCCACTATACCAAGTAGCCATTTTCATTTAAGAGAAAGTGGCCCTCAGTAATGTGATTTCAGTTTTTCCATGTAGCTTCTAAAAGGATGGTTCTTTTATACCTGAAATGGTTTTGATTTTCAATCATGAAATTTCTTCAAAGAAAATTATCCTCTAGATCTTCTGTGAATGATTCCTTACAACCACTGGGAAGCCAGTACAGAGTCCTGGTGCCAGGACAGACAACATAAAGTCAAGAAAAATCATGTGGGTTAACATATCAAGTCATTTTTACAAAAAAACCACAGCTATAGGAAAAATGAAGCCACATGCCATATCTAAATGAGTTCTAACCTGAGTTCCACCCAAAAGGAGTAATTTTGCCTGAAGAGGGCAACTTCCCTAGAGGACCAACTCCATAATGCCCTCTTACCCATTTGCATAGGTTAATAACTTTAAATACCTTCTTTACCAACACGAGGAGGTTCTGGACCCACTCAGGGTGCCTTACTGAACATAGATAACACATTGGATTGCAAATGCAGCTCATGTGGTGGTGATGCCAAGCAAAGACATTTGCAACTAAACAACCATCTTGGGAAACTGATATGCATGGGAGATGCTCCTTTCAGGATTTATTGGTTGAGGAATAGTGGAAATTGTGTTTGAGGAGGACTTGGAGCAAAATAATTCTGCCGTGTCAGGCTGGACCCTATTTTGGCAACACCCTCAGTGAAGGGGATGCTACACTTATTGGGATGTTGACCCAGCAAGCATTCATGTGAAATGTACTCATTGGAATTGAAATCATGTCTGAAGTCTCTCCACCAGGGATAAACCATAGCGTGGGGGCCAGGCAAAGAGACACTGGTCACCGCACCTTCCACGTGAAATTAGCAGTGTCCCCTTGACATTCCCTCTGCTGTTTATATTTACCAAAGAGGATTTACTTTCACAAATCATCTTATTTACTTATTTACATTCTTATTTACTTTCACAAATCATCCCTTTGGGTTTTCTTTTCTACCTTACTGACATTTTACTGGGAAAAATCAAAAGTAGCAATTCCTAGGACTTTGTCATTTCCAAACAGGAACAGATCAGAGATCCTGTTCATCCTGCACCCTGAGGAACAGAGCAAGTTGCATGATGTCTGATAAATCATTTTTCTTTGAAATTTCAAGGAGGAAATGGAGGAAAAGAGAGTGATCAGACTTTAGGCTATGCAAAATGATTTAGTAAATAAATCAGCCTGAATCTAATAAAGCTCTTTTTGGCTACAATGAAGCAAATTTGCAAGCTGATGGTTGTGTCTGCGAATTTGGTAAGGAGTTGCATAACACATCAGGTAGGCCAAAAAAGCACCAATAAATCAATCTTTGCTAAACATAAAATGAGACTTGGCAAAGTTGAAGAAGAAAAGGAAGAAGCTGAAATGTGTGCATGAAATTTCCACATTAAAAACTCATTGCTCTTGCCTGGGTCCTGATGCAATTTGAAAGGAAACAGACAATTCTATAATTTTAGCAAAAATATTTATGGTACAGCATACAAGTTCATCAAAACATTCTCTCCCAAGTTCTTTCAAAAGTCAGCATTCTTCACTCCAGCAAAGGGACTGCTAAAATAAATTTATGTCTAGTGCATTTCAGAACATTCTTGATTCGGACTAAAAAAAAACCGCAAGACACCCCTAGCTGCAACCTC
Organism: Cabassous unicinctus; assembly: GCA_029593785.1. Classification (NCBI taxonomy): domain Eukaryota; kingdom Metazoa; phylum Chordata; class Mammalia; order Cingulata; family Chlamyphoridae; genus Cabassous; species Cabassous unicinctus. Next base: position 39,946 of record JAQZBX010007791.1, on the reverse strand, counting down.
TATCAAAGAACATTTTGGCCAGCTGTCCTCATGGCCCCTTCTTATTTCTTTATACTGCACTTTAGAGGGTCCCATGTGATCTGACATACATGGTCCATGGGATCAAGTTCAGTTGGTTAACTTTTAAAAGATAAAGTAAAAAATCAGGTTGTAGGTCTAAGAGAAAAATAGGGAATTAAAAAGCACTGGGTTTAAAAATTTTGCCCCAAGAAACCTCTGTAAGTCCTAGTGTTTAAGTATACAAAATTTGGAAAAATATATATGAAGTTATATGGATAATATATACAATAAATACCTAAAGAAAATTACTATTTATATTATAATAGGTTGTTTTGAAAATTGTATTAAAGGGAAAAAGTTATGGGAAAAGTTTCTCATTCATTCTTTCATTTGTTTTTTGATTCATTCAAACATTTAGCAAGCATTTCCACCAGGGATATGATGATAAACATGAAGTCTCGGACCTCAAAGACCCACATATAAGAGGAAGCCAGATGAAACATCTGAGATCTATCAACCAGTTTGGTAAGTGCTGGAATAGAAAGATGCAACATGGTGTGAGAGAGAACAGAAGTGGCCAAAGTAGAGTTGGCCAGGCAAACCTTAACACTGTAAGGAGGGTGTTTTTTTTTCCAATTTATTGAAGTATATCACTCATAGATGAACATACATAAACAATAAGTGTATAGCAATAATTGTGAACTTACAAAACAAATATGCATAACATCATACAGTGCTCTCATACCTCACCCTTCCAATAACTTGCATTGTTGTTAAACATTTTTAATGATTAAAGAGCATCCTCAAAATATTATTACTAACTAAGGTATTTCCCCCAACCCACCCTATTATTATTATTACTTTTATATCATTTATACATGAACCTACATAAACAATAAGTGTATAGCAAAAGTTGTGAACTTACAAAGCAAACATTCATAACATTATACAGCGGTCCCATACATCAACCCTCCACCAACACCTTGCATTGTCATGAGACATTTGTTACAAATTATGAAAAAATATTGTCAAAATCTTATTACTAATGATAGTCCTTATCTTACATTTGGTGTATTTTCCCCCCAACCCACCCTATTATTATTTTTTAAATATATTTTTATGACAGAAGTTGTAAACTTACAAAACAATCATGCATATGTGCAGAATTCCCAAACAACATCCCTCTATCAACACACTACACCCTGGTGGAACATTTGTTACAGATTATGAGATAATATCATCCGATTATTACCAGGTCCACAGCGTACATTTGGCACACATTTTCTATACACCCCCATTATCAACACAGTATATCTTTGGCATAGATGCAAGAATATTTCATTATTACTGTTAACCACAGTCCATAGGTCACTTCAGTTGTATTTTTCCCATGCTTCTCCACATTCCCACCACCCTGCAATAGTGATGTACATCTGCTCTAGCTCACAAAGGACACTCTTGTGTCTGTACCATCAACCACAATTCTCATCCACCTCTGGGTTTACTGTGCTATTCAGTCTCTAGATTATTCTCTTGCTTTCTGTCAATTGGCATTTACATCCCTAGACTACCATTTTTAGCCACATCCCTATTTATAAACCAGCTTTTACTCACTGTAATGTGTTACCATCAACTCTGTACATTTCCACACTTTTACAGTAAAGCTAATTAAAACTTCCACATACATTAAATAACAGTAGTCCGTCTCAGTCCTCCTCTTATCTCCTTTAAGAATCCATCACCTACCACCAGGTTGTGAAGATATTTTCCTATATTTTCTTCTAGAAACTTTATGGTTCTTCCTTTTATATTTAGGTTTCTGATTCATTTTGAATTAATTTTTGTATAAGGTGTTACATAGGGGTCCTCTTTCCTTCTTTTGCTATGGATATCCAGTTTTCTCAGCAGCATTTATTGAATGGACTGTTCTGCCTGTGCTGGGTGGGTTTGACAGGCCAGTCAAAAATCACTCAACCATAGATGTGAGGGCCTGTTTTTTAACCATCAGTTCAGTTCCATTGGTTTATGTGTCTGTCTTTATGCCAGTACCATGCTGTTTTTACCACTGTAGCTACGTAATATGATTTAAAGTCCAGAAATGAGAGTTCTCCAACTCCGCGTTTCCTTTTTAAGATGGTTTCTGGCTATTCGAGATCCCTTACTCTTCCAAAAAATTTGATAGTCATGTTTTCCATTTATTTAAAAAATGCTGGTGGGATTCTTATAGGGATTTCATTGAATCTGTACATCAATTTGAGTAGAATTGACATCTTAATGATAATTAGTCTTCCAATCCATGAGCATGGATTGTTCTTCCAATTATGTAGGTCTTTTTTTTATTTCTTTTAACAATGAGTTGTAATTTTCTGAATACAATTGCTTTATATTGTTGGTTAAGTTTATTCACAAATATTTGGGTTTTATCTGCCATATTTTATTTTCACCACTCTTGTAACCTTTTTATTGATATAATCTTCATTTCTAGACTCTCTTCCAGGCCTCTCTCTCATGTCTTTTTTTTTTTCAGGCTGTAGCACACCCTTCAGTATTTCCTGCAAAGTGGGTCTCTTGGTTACAAATTCTCTCAGTTTCTGTTTATCTGTGAATATCCTAAACTCGCCTTCATTTTTGAAAGACAATCTTGCCGGATATAAGATTCTTGGTTGGAAGTTTTTCTCTTGTAGTATCCTAAATATATCATACTACTGTCTTCTTACTTCCATGGTTTCTGGTGAGAAATCAGCACTTAATCTTATTGGTTATCTCTTATATGTTATGCATTGCTTTTCATTTGCTGCTTTCAGAATTCTCTTTGTCTTTGGCATTTGACATTCTGATTAGTATGTGTCTCAGAATTGGTCTAGTTGGATTTTTTTGGATGGGAGTACATCATGCTTCTTGGAGATGGATATCTATGTTCTTCAATAGGGTTGGGAAATTTTCTACCATTATTTCTTCAAATATTACCTCTGCCCCTTTTCCCTTCTCTTCTCCTTCTGGGACACCCGTGACACATATGTTTGCACATCTTTTGCTGTTGTTTAGTTCCCTGAGACCTTGTTCAAGTTTTTCCAATCTTTTCTTCATCTGTTCTTTTGTATGTGCACTTTCAGAGGCCATTTTTCAATCTCACCAATCCTTCCTTCTGCCTCCTCAAATCTGTTATCATATGATTCCAGTGTATTTTTAATTTCATTTATTGCACCTTTCATTTCATAAGATCTGCTATTTTTCTATGTATGCTTTCAAATTCTTCTTTGTGCTCATCCAATGTCTTCTTAATATCGTTAATATCCTTAGCCATCTCATTGAATTTATTAAGGAGATTTGTTTGAACATCTATGATTAGTTGTCTCAACTCCTTTATGTCAGCTGGAGGCTTATCTTATTAATTTAACTGGGCCATATCTTCCTGTTTCTTGGTGTGGATTGTAATTTTTTGTTGGTGTCTTGGCATCTGGCTTACTAGAGTATTTATTCTGGGTGCAGTTTTTCTCTTTAGTTTAGTGCTTGCTGCCCTTTCTCCCTTGCTAGTTGTATAGTAGGAGCCAAGGATATAGTTGGTGCTATAAGCTGTGGAGGCTTAAGCTGCCCTCATTGCCCCAAGGACCAATGACGCTTCTCCCAACTTTCTCCTTTGCCAGGGGTAAGGACAGAGCCACAGCTGTGTGGAATAATCCAACTCATGCAGGCCTAGACTGTGGTTGCCCAGGGAGACTGATGAAGCTTCACGCCCCTTTCTCCGCTGCCTGGGGCGGGGACGGAGCGCAGGTGTGGGCAGCAATCTATGCAGTGCAGGTCCAAGATGACTGCAGTTGCCTTGGTAGACTTCCAATTATTCAGTCTGTGCCAGCCAAATGTACCTGGAGAGGCTGGTGCAAAGCTCGCCAGCTTCCTCCCTGCTAAAGGTGGTGCTGAAGCCTAGGCTAGGGCTGCAGGCCAATCTGGATGAAAGAAACCGGTCTCTACCGTCAATATGATTTTCAGTCTGCTCGGCCTCCTCTCATGCGGGCCGTGGAATCAAAATGGCGGCTATAGGCCTTCTTCTGACTGGCACTGGCTCAAACTTAAGCTGTTCTTAGGGTTATACTTTAGGCAGCCTAATTTACTAATCTGTAGCTGAAATCAGTGGCCAACCATCTCTTCCTCTCCAGGTTTTGGGAAATTGAGCTTCCAATTCCTGCCACAGAATAGCTCCTGTGTTGGCTTGTGCTGCCAAAGTAGGATGATCACTGGCATTCACGGCATGACCTGTAGTTTCCCGGAAAGGCTGAGGCTGACGCAGCTCCCCTCAGCTTCCTCCCTGCCCTAGGTGGGCCTGGGGTTTAAGCTAGAGCTGCAATCTGATCTGGATGGAAAGAAGCCAGTCCCTACCAGTACTGTGATTTTCAGTCAGCCTGGCTTCCCCTTGAGTCAGGCATGGAGTTAAGATGGCGGCTACTGGCCTCTTTCTGACTTGGACAGGTTCAAACTTTAGCTGAACTAATGATTTAGCTGAACTAATCATTAGCTGAAGTTGGTACCCAACTGCCTCTTCCTCCCCCGTTTTTGGGAAGTGGAGCTTCCAATTCCTGCCATGGAACAGGTCCTGAGGTGGCTTGTGCCTCCAGTGGAGGATGGGCACCGGCCTTCGTGGTATGGAGTGCTCTACTTATGAATGTTCTCAGCAGATGTGTAGTCTCCTCCTTCCATTCTTTCAAGGATGTTGCAGGATGCACTTCTGGTCTCCTGGAGTCCCCAAACAAGTGCTCTAGATACCTCTGGGTGATCACCAACTGACCTGTAGCAGGAGCTGATTCTAGGAGCTCTTTACTCTGCCGTCATCTTGCTGGTTGTCATAAGGAGAGTGTTTTATTGCTAATTCTTAAAAATGGGAAAAAGATCGATTTCCTTTAAACAAAGGGGAAATGAAAATGAATACTTTTCCTTGGGCTTCTCTCAAAGTCTCGCACTTTTATTCCCCTCATTGGGAACATTCCTGATCAATCTGCAGAAACAAAAAGAATAAAGGACTTTTGTGTATGTTGTGGACAGAGTCTAAGATGGCCCTTGACCATTCCCACCCTGGGTGCTCACACCCTGTGGATTCCCTTCCCCTTGAATGTGGATGGAAGCTGTGAGTTGCTTCTAATGACTAGAACATGGAAAAGATGATAGGGCATCACTTCCATAGTTACATTTCATATGACTGTAAACTGTCATGCTGTAAGACCCTCTTCATTGCTAGCTTTGGCAAAGCAAACTTCTATGTTGTAAGCCACCCTACAAGGAGGCCCAGATGGCAAGGAAGTGAGCATGGCTTCCAGCTGATAGCCTGCAAGAAACCCAGTCCAACGGGCCTCCGAGAAATGAATTCTCCCAACAACCAATGTTCACGGAAAAACATCCTTCTGCACTTGGGTCTTGAGATTACAATGCAGCCCTGACTAACACTTTAATTACAGCCTTTTGAGATCCTCAAGTGAAGGACACAGCTAAGCCATGCCTGGATCCATAGAAACAGTGACATAATGTGTGTTGGTTTATGCCACTAAGATTGTGATAAGTTGTTATGCCAAAATAGATAACTAATACAGTATAAAACATGAAAAAGGGGAAATTAAATATATAGATTCTATGCTATGAAAAAGTTGTTCGATTTACCAAAAACAAAACAAGTTAAGTACAAGTGGTTTTGGGGGAAATGCATATATTTTAAAGAGAGCTACATAAGCTGTTAGAGACACTAGAATTGTTAGTGTTGTAAACAGAGGATGAATACTTTGCTCAGATCCTCAGAGCACATTCTGGCCTAGGAGTATACATAACACCTTTTTTCTACCTGACAAATCCCAGGTGTCTACAGATGGCACATCATGTCCCCCAACGCTCTCTATCTCCTTCTGCAAAATACATTTCTGAATGCAAAGCCCAGCTTTTCACTAGCAACACCTGAGAAATAAGAAAGCAACCTACAGCCAGAGCAAGTTGTGACTTTAAATTACATGGATCCTCTAGAATCTTAACTCCCTTGTTTTTGCAAGGTATTGCTAAATAGAAAGGAACCTCGAAATAGGTGGCTGGCAAACCTGTTTTGAAAAAGGTCAGATAGGAAATATTTTAGGCTTTGCAGACCATGTGGTCTCTGTTGTAATGACTCAACTCTGCTGTTGTAGCAGAAAAGTAGTCAGAGATAATATGTCAATAAATTAACATGACAGTGTTCCAAAAAATGATATTCATGGACATCGATATTAATTTCATATAATTTCCACATGTTACGAAGTGTTATTCTATAATTTTTTTTCAACCAATTGAACTTGAAAAGGTATTCTTTGGCCAGGGGACATGCAAAAACAGGAGGTGGGCTAGGCTTGGCCCTCAGGCCATAGTTTGCTGAGCCCTGCTCAAACGATAAATTCCCAAGTTTGGTGCGTGGTAATCCCAGTGGTTTCTAATGATCACAATATTTTCAAATTTCAATTAATTTAATTCACATTTAATAAAATGTTAGCTTGGAAAAAATAAGAAGTGCTGGCTGATTCATAGAGGAGGCGAGGGAAGAAGAAAGGGAGGTATTGGGGAGGTAGGTAGAAATCCCATATCAAACAAACGCTCAACGGGATATTGCACTCTAAAAGGAAATGGACTTTTTTTTTGTGCCCCCTGAGATGGCTCCCTTGTCTGTTTGCTTGTTGTTTTTGTTCATTTGTGCTCATTGTCTGCTTGTTGTTTTCCTCATTGTCTGCTGGTTGTCTTTTTAATTTGTAATCCCCAAACCTGAAGGGAAACACTAGATTTTAGATTAAAAATCTATACCATCATGATAATGTTGTCAGGGCAGGGTTTGGCTGATTCCCTTTTTAGTGTATTTGTTCCCAGGAGTGCAGGCAAGTTCGCACTGTCTTCCTTCATAGAAATGATAATTAAATGATGTTCATGAAACAGTACCAATGTTTTATTATTTAAAGATAAGATAACATTTAAAGAAGCAAAATTAGAGAAAAATAAGTCATGGAGATGAAAGAATTCTCCGGATACCTTCTTTTCTTTTCTTTTGATTCTGTGCAAACCTGCAATCAAGACATGGATGAATCCCCAAGAGAGTGGACAAAGATGGTAGAGACTAAACTCTCACTAGGGAACAACCAGAGTCAGGAAGCCATTCAAATGTTTATTCTAAATCCTTGCCACTGTAGTAATTTTTGACAGTGACAGTATACAGAGGCATCAGCTAATGCCACAAATGCAAATAGGAAGAATCTTTGTCCTTCCTGAGTTGAAGGTTGCATGTGGCATACTCTCTACAGAAATTATTTTTGTCTTCTTCCATGAGCTGAAGAACTGGCTTAGAAGCAGGATACTGGGATAAAATTACAGATCCTTAAATAAACCTGGAAGGGACTTAAGAGTGCTTAACTAGGAGATCACTAATCTTGGAAATAGCAGTCTAGAAAGTCCTAGTGATTGGCTGCAAGTTGGTTAGCTAGTTAGTAGCTATGTTAATTGGATAAAGACTATTGTTTTTTGTGTGTTTTTGATTCCAAAAATGGATCAGGTTTTCCTTACTCTACCCAAATGGGCCTTTTTGTAGAATAAACAGAAGGTCTGGTAAGAATAAAACAAAAGAAAGGATTAATACTTCATCTCTTGTTCCCTTGATCCAGGAAATGAAATGACCCTGAATTCAGAAGGATTAGGTTTTCTTTGTCTCCCTGCTTTAAGGCAGATGGGCATACACTGGGAGGCAAGAAGGAGGGTGAGACTTGTTCTGCAAGCCCATGGGTCCCCTAGATGAATAGCAGTACCAGGGGCGGGTCTCATCAGGTGCAACATCAATAGCAAGAAACAGGTGTGGGTCCTGCCATCTCAGGCTGCCCTGGGGAGAGAGGTTCATATGGTTTTTCTTCTGTAAGCCTTGATCAGTGTAGTTGCAATCCCTATGGAGAGATGTAAACAATCAGATTTAAGCTACTGAGGTCCAGGTGGGCCACAAATCTTTTAAAAGCATATCGTCAAATATATTCACATTCAATTTCAGACACAGCTTTTCCCCCAAATCAAACTCTTTCATTATATTGTATTTGCAAAAGGCTGCTTTCTATTAAGTCCTATAGGTGTCAACTGATTTTGAAGACACTTTGGTGAGCAAAAGAAAGAAGAGTTTCTCCACAAAATGCATGTTCAGGTCCCAGCCCCTCATCCTGTTGGTGTGAAATCATTTGTAAATAGGACCTCTGAGGATGTTATTAGTTGACGTGTGCCAAAACTGAATGAGAGTGGGTCTTAACTTAATATGGCAGAAGTCCTTATAGGCAAAGGAAATTGGACAAAGAAAGTGCAGTCATGAGAAGAGCGAGAATCTGGGAGTCAGAGGAGAAAAGAGAAGACATTGCCATGTGCATTGTTCTGTGATAGAAAAGCCAGCAACCCCAAAGATTGCCAGCCAGCCAGAAGACATGAAACCTGAGTGAAAGCAAGTCTTCTAGCCTCTGAAACTGTGAGCAAAGAAATTCCAGATGGTAAGCCAACCCATTTACGGCATTTGTCTTAGCAGCCAGAAAACTAATACAGCCATAGATCGGGAAATTCCTAATTTTATATTAGTGAAGCTAGGCAGTATTCTCCTGACTCTCAATTAAGTGATCTTTCCAGAATACCAAGAGTTAAGTCCAGCCTTACGTATATTAAGTGTACTAAAGCATTTATCCTCACAGTTGGTCGACATTCATTCTTTTGTCCATTCTCTGTCTTATCCCCTAACATCTGATGAATTTACAAAATCATGGATGATGAAAAAATAAAATAAGCAAATACTAGGAGGAATCAGTATGAAAAGGCAAAGGGTAATATTAACTCATATCAATATGGATACCAAACGGTTTTGTATTAATGCTGGACATGGGCCATAGATTTGGTTCTAGACTTTCTAGTAGTTCTTTGATAATCAACATATAATGATTGCATGAATGTGTGTGAGACTGTGTGTGTATATGAGTGGGTGTATATGAGTACACATTTGCATTTCCATGTGAGTGTGCATTTGCATATATGTACATGAGTACATATATGTGCATACATGTGCATACATGTGTGAGTGTATTGTGCATGAAAGAGTGTATGTGTGAGTGCATATGAGTGGGTATAATTATGTGTGTGTGTGTGATGTTTCTGAAAAACACAACTTTTCCTGCTATTGATTTGCCTAAATACACTATTCAATGGGAAGAAAAGCTGTCCATGCTATACAAAATAAATCATTTAAAAATATTAGATTTCAATGATCAATTCTTTCCTTACAGATCTCAATTTACCTTCTGGATGTAGATGCTCTAGCTAAGGTTAAAGTGAGCCTGGAATCTCTGAGCACACATTGGCCACAGTTGGTTGGCTCTGAGAAGATATGAATCAGAAGTTTGACGAGCACCTGAGGGTATCTAGGCAGGATGTGACCTTTTTTACAAATCATTCCCATGATGGTTAGGGCACAGCGATCATTTCAGTGGTACAGAAGACAAAGATCACAGGAGTTGGGATCACTATTTATTTTGTTGTTGAAAGCCTCAATTTCCTCATCCCTAAAATGGGAGAATTGAAAGCTATGTTCCCTTTCAGACACAATCTGCTATGGTTCTCAATTGCCTCTGTTTTAGAAAACAAACCCAGGACTTTGTAACTTGAAATCTGAGTCTTGTTTTGTCTCTCTTTTTACTGAGAAGTTTAATAGGCAGTGGAATAACAATAACGGTGATGAAAATAGCAATAGTAATCTATACCATTGTTGAGTACTGCTGTGTCTTATCCTATTGTGCTAGCCCCTGCACCTAAAAATATCTCCTTTAATCCTCATATCAACTCTGCAAAACAGTTAATTGTGTTCCTCCAAATAAAGGAATAGGTTATATAACTGATCAAGTTCACCCAACTAGTATATGGTTTGAATTCAAGATCAAATCAAGAACTATAACTGGGAGTTTGTTCGTTTGAAACAATTTTTGGCCACGGACGGCCAGCAGGAGGTTAGACTGCAGCAAAGAGATAAAGAATTCTGCGTGTATGTGCTTGTGCACGTGAATGTGAGAGTGTTGGGGGGAATAGGGGTTAGCCATGATATCACAGAAAGAACACCGAACAGCCTGAGAAAGCAGAGGTCACGAGTCACTTCAAAATGATAGTTGCTACCATGCTAGGCAGAGATACAGAGAACCAAAAGTTAGAAGTGCCAAGTCCCATGCTGTGGAAGAGTGGAAACTAAGAAATGCCTTGGTGAGAGCAGAGCAGGCCTTCAAATTTCTCACTTTTTTGCACATCTGCTTTTGCTTTGATAAGAGTAATTTAGTTTTATCTCATACTTCTTGTAAGGGAGGGGATGTGAAAGTGGAAGCTAATGAGTGAAAGGTGAAATAAAACGATCCATTTTAGATGGTATTGCAAGAGCAAAACAGAAATAATTGATAATCATTGTAAAGAGTGATGGTGGCCACAAGAATGCACTTGAAATTTGGAACCATTTGTTTTCCCTTGTATGAGGAAGATAGGAAGGTTATCTAAATCTTCAGCTTATATTCATTTATATTCATCGTTTCCTCCTAATTCCCAACAAATATACTTGCATTCTAACCCATGAGCTATGTGTTTACATGAACGCACACACATAGAACTAGGCTTTCTGAACGTCTCCAGAAATCCTATCTGCAGCATAGTTAAAATGTTTGCCTCATTGCGCCAATCTGCCTTTCTCCTCCACAATCTCTTTGGGAATATTTATCTTTTATGAGTTACAAAAAAGATTCTTGGCCTTAGAGGAAAGACAGATGAACAAATTAACCCCTGTGGGATGATGCTGGCAGCTTCTGGTCACGCTGCTTACTTAGACTCATCTTTCCATCTCTTCCTCATAGCCTTACATATAGGATGTGGTCTAAGGAGAAAATCATCATTAGTTGAATATTTACTAAGGGACCCAGAGCTCAATGCTTCTCTTTCCTTTTTCCTTATTTCAGCATTAAGAGATGACTGAGAAACTTCTTACGTGGTATTTGGTACTCACTGTGTGCCTTAAAATGTTCATCCATGTGTGCTGGCATTGACTCAGTTGTCTTTGTTTATTGGTTTGAATATGTACCACATATTTTAAATTACAAGTGTGGCTGTTTAAGAAGTAAGTCAGAGTGAATTCTTTTAGGCTAGATAGATCACTCCTGTCTGACTCTATCATGGTAAAGATGCTTTCTAAAATCGGCATCCATATATTGACTATTCTTCATACATGCTAATAGAAATGGAAAGGTCACCAAAATGATGGTGCAAAACCTCCTTTAAACACAAACTTCTCAGGCTTGAATTCAGCACCTGCTGGAAATTCAGACTTACCAATCCCCTACTGAGTAGGTAATGTTTATGGAGGTGGGAGGGACCTCGAGAGAACATGATCTGATTCTCTGCCTGAATGCCTAAGATCAGATGGTTACGGGAAGGAGCAGTATTCATGTTAAGAACAACTGGCAGGACATGGGCACCAACCAATCAGAATGGAAACTGGTATTCACCCTGCAGCAGGAGCCTGGAGGGCCCATGCTCTTCCAGATGCCACTACTGTTGTTGCTGGATAATGGGGAGATGGCGGGGCCGGGATAGCTGGGGCTTGGAGGAGTAGTTATAGTCTCTACAGGGGCCCAGGAAAGCAGCTATTTGCCAGTTAGTCTGGAAGTAGTTCAGTGTTCTAGCAAGCAGTATGGAACTTCCAAAGCAAACCCACCTAACTATCAGGAACAGCTACATACGCTTTCTTAGGATGCGTCGTCCCTTTATAGAGCGCTTCTCATCTAACAAGAAGCTCTTCAGTGTACTCTGAAATCTCTCTGGCATTTATTTGAAGAGAGTAATTGCTTTCCATTTACCTTCATTTTCCAAATAATGCTGGCGGACCAAAAAATGTTTGCGCTCTGGTGTGAGGTGGCTGTGAGTTGAATCAATGGTACCAGCCATGAGTCTTAGCACACTATTTAATGACTCAGAGCATCTGTTTCCTTAGCTATACAAATGGCTTCTTGTGGGAATTAAATGAGATGGCTCTTTTAGCACAAAGTAAGTGTCCCGTAAGTGCTTCTTATCATTTATTCATCGTTTAGATACACCTGTGTCATACTGGAAGCCTCTATCCCCAGGTCTTATCTCTGTGGCTGGATAACAAGCAGATTGATAGAGGGAACACGTTTAAAGCATTTTGTCTTCATTTCTGCCCAGCACCTAGAACAGAGCCATGTATGTGGTTAATACTCAATAAACAGTCCCTGAGTGAACAAGCAACCCCAATGTCTTTTGCTCTTATTCTTAGGGCTTACTTTCTATCCCTTTAATCTGCTGTTCCTTTTTCTTGGATGCATTCCAGTTTCTCCACATCCTTAAAATGTAAGATTGGTAACGTACTGTCCAGAGACACACATGTAAAGAATAAAACTGTGTCAATGGAATTTATCTTAATATTTTCAAGATTTTTATTCCCTTAGTCACACTCTATAAATCTCATTCAACTGGGTTAACCGAGGCATCATGCCCCTTTCTGACTTACACTTCATATGCATCTCAAAGGTTGCCACGTGAATTCCACACACCCTCTCTCATCCAACAATAGCTTTATACTCTGAAGTTCCTGAAGAAAGTGTCAAACTACTTCGCTCATTCCTTACATATTCACACTGAGAGGTAGCATAGCACAGGGGTTCTTAACAAGGGGTCCGTGAACTTGAATTGAAATTCTAAGAAAACCTTATTCCTGTGGGGACGTGTTGGTGTGGGTGTGATATGTTTATTAAATAAGACACAGTATAGTGTGCACTTAGTACGGGGTCTGTGGTTTTCACCTGACTGGCAAAGGGGACCATGGAACAGAAAAGGTGAAGAAGCCCTGGCCTAGCATGACATTTAAGGGGATAGGCACCATGGCTGTGCATGGGTGCAAATCTTCGTTCTTCCATTTCTTGTTTTATGACTTATAGCAGAGGTGTAAAATAAGGCTAATAACAGCAACTATCTTACAGGGTAAGTGGAATGTTTAATTAGTTAATGGAGGTAAAGAACTTAAAAGAGTAACTGGTAAACAATTAGTACTCAGGAAAAGATAGCTGTAATTATCACATATAACCACTCTTCCCTGCCTTCCAGTTTAAATAAATGATATATATGTCCTATAGTTAAATCTAAACAGTCACATTATATGGGGGAATTTCTGACACAAAGAAACATTAACAAGGATATTTAATGTAGCACTGTTAGTAATAGTGAAAACAACACAAACTAAATGTCCATTAATTACTAGGGGGATGACCTAGAGTATATCTACACTATAGATTATGATACAACCATTTTTTAAAAAATAAATTTTTTAAGATGTGTCATTAGAAATGTGAAAGCAAGTTGGAGAGTAATATATCACATGGGTAAAAATATTAAAAATACAAAATATTTACATAATATACATAATAGCTGTACATAAATATGTATGAAACAGTCTAAAAAGATCCACACCACACTAAAAATAGTGGTAACTTTGGGGAAGGGCAGTGGAATTGTGCTCAGTAACATATTTTTGTGTTTTATTTTCTTTCTCTATATCTGTATTTTAAAAATTTAAATGCAAATTTATTCATTGTATAATGAAAAATCAAACAAGGATGAATGAAGTTAATACTAGAAAGCTGATTTAGGTAGTTTGGTTTAGTGGCTTTGGAAGCGAGTATATATATATTATATTATATATATTACATTGAATTCTATTTCTGTATAGAGTTGAGGGAAACATCATGAAACAAAGTAATTGACTGAGTCAACAGGGCTAATGATATCAATTGGTCTGAGTCAATGGCAGTCCTTAATAACCATATGCATATAAATAAGTCTGTACCATGTTTTCAGATCAGTATTTGAAGGACTGTGATTTAACGTTGCTTTTACAACTCAGGCACCTGCAATTTATGGAATAAAATATGCCCCAGTTAAATAGACCACAGGAAATCATCTTTGTAGCTGCTGCCTGTCTGTGGAGCAGACCTAATTAATTCTTTTCTGTGGTTCATCGGGTTTTACTGTCTTTAGAATCAAGGTTGTTTTTATTTATTTTTTAAAGCATCCAGGTCCCCATTTCTCAATGGAAAACTTCTCCAAATCCAAAACAAAAATATCACTATATTTTTGTGCTTGGGAAACTGTGACATTATTACCTTACTGATTTTTTTTTTCTCAATTTTATTTTTGGAAGGAGCTGTATAAACATGCCCTGTTGTCGGTAACAAGTGTTCTAAGGCCAACAGAGTGTTTATGAACAAGTACTGAGTTTGTGCCCCACCGGCTGCATTGTCTTTCTCACACTGATAGATTGTAATCTCCTTTGTGGACAGGAACTTTGGCCTTTGTTGTACTGAAAATTCTCACAAACTCCGACAAGGAAATGGGAGCCACAGCAATATGCCAGCATCCTTCGGTTAAAAAAACCAGGACTCCTAGAACCTTGCTGAGGGCCGAGCCGAGCATTGCCCCATCAAAACATGAGACGGTACCGGTCGTACCTCGCTGCCCTGTGGTTGTCTGCTCACGCTGAGTGTACCTATTGCTGCCTCAGGCTCCGGGCTGGCACCGTTAGCCCCAGGGATGGCACGCTCTGCGGCTTGAGGTTAGGAATGGGGCTCTGCCACTGGAGAGCTCCAGGCACATCATTTCTTCCCTGAGAGATGGTGGAAGTGTGCAAACAGGGTGCACAAACAGACGTGGATTCAAATCCTAGCAAATTTATCACATACCACATGTATAAATTTGGACAAGTTCTTTTAATCTCTTTGAACTTTAGTTGTCTTATCTGTAAAATGGGGTCAATAACAATTTCCTCAGGTTTATTGTAAGGCTTTGAAATAATATGTCCAAGAAGGACCTGGCATGTATAGATGGCTGTGCTTTTATTTTCTCGTTTGTGAAGTAGGGACTGTAAAAGTGTCGCTAAATTAAAGGAGTTTGGTCAATGTCGTTGTGTTTTGATAAAGTAACGTTACTATACACGTGACAAATATTGTGTTGATATTTAACATGAGAATGTGACATTCTGCTTCATCAGCCCACAGCTCTGCTTCCTCAATGTTTGAGTGCCCATTAAAGCTAAAGGACGTGGCTCTCATTGGAATTGTGTTTGTAACGCTGGTTTATCAGGTTACTGTTGCATTGTTGCAAATGGCACCACTGATTTACCTAAATCCATCTCAGAACTAGATTGATTTATTCCCCGTAGCAGGTATTAAGTACCTACTGCAAACCAGGCATGCAGCTAGGTGCCAGGGTGCCAAAAATGAATAAGATCTGCCATTTGACATCTTGTAGTTCACAATCTAGAATAGAGGCGGGGAACAGAGACGCAACAACCAAAAAAAAGAAAGAAAGAAAGAAAGAGAAGAAGAAAGAGAGGAAGAAAGAGAGAAAGAAGGAAGGAAAGAAAGAAAAAGAAAGAAAGAAAGAAGAAAAGAAAAGAAAAGTGCAGTAAGGCCAGGGATCATGTTGCATCATAAAGATCTTTGGGAACAGAATTGAAAGCAAACAGTTTATCAGCTGAGTCTTTTACCCAACTTGATCTAAACGTAGAAGAAAAATATTTGGCTTGGGATACAAGATTCCCAAACCCTCTTCTTACCCTAGCTAGTTCATCATATTTCCCACCTTTTTCCAATCTATATCTCTCTGCCTTCATTCTATGCAAACAGTGTGAAGAACGCCTGGCTTCTTAACAATAGCAACAATGGCAGTAATTTCTTTAATGAAATGAACTTTGTTCCAGTTTCAAAATCAAAATGCATTCATCCTTCTAGACCAAGATTGTATCTCCAGGCTATAGTCATCTCTATTTTCTATGATGTCCAATTGTTTCTAGATTAAAATGATCTCGTTTAGCACTTAATGGTTCCTAAATATATTACAGCTTGCTATCTCTTAATTAATAGTTCCCATTTTACTGGTTATGGAATTTTTACTATAAGTTGCCTCAAGTACACTTTTTAAAAGTACCAGATTCTTAGACTGTAAGAATAGGATTATGCCTCGCCCATTTCCCCCTCCCCTTTCCCTCTGCCTCTACTCCCCCCGACCCACCCTGAATCCCACAGTGCTAGACCCAAGAGAGCTATTGAGGAATATGTGGCTGAATTTGCTTCTTTGCTTTCAGGAAGCTCACTGGATTATTGGAGACTAGATGAAATACCTTCCATATTTGTCTTATATAATAACAGGAAAAGTTTTCACTAATATTATCATTAAATGATGAGCATTAGTAAAATGAGTACATTTAACACTTCATGACTCTATTTTCACATATCTCACTAGCAATACTTAGAAGTGCAAAACATTTGGCAGAAAAAAAGGAAACTAAAGTAATTGTTTCAAGTGAACTATGCAGTGCACAATGGTAGCTCTATATAGGTTTATTTTTTTTTAAGTTTTCTGCTTAATAAACCTCTTCATCTATTTCTCCCAGCTCGTGGAGCTCTTCTATTCTCATTTCTCACTGTTGTGTGGGAGAACAGCCAACTGAGTTGAGCATGAATCAGTTACTAAAATAAGTGGCAAGATAACTGGAACATGCCATTTGACATTCAAGTTCATGTTCTCCCATCCCTATTTCATTTCTCTTTCCTTGCAACCTCTGCCTCTCTCTTTTAAGGATATATTCAATAAACAAACAAAGAAACAGATGCATCACCAAAAAATGCCCTCAACGAACGCATCCCTCTAGGATTTCTAGAAACACACTTTTGTGAAAAGCAGGATAATATTAATCTTTGTTGTAGCATAAAAATTTGCAACATAAATACACTTTGTAATTTTGCTCTCTCCATTTTAGGTGACATTTCTGTCACTGTTCTTGTCAGAATGTTGCTGAAATTTGGAGGCAAAACACATACGTTTTATTTAGTCTCTTTGTCCTGGAATAAAATATACACTCTTTTACATTATCTAAATCACTTAAACTGGATGAAATAGACAATAAATGTTTTGAGGTATGATTGTTTTCTTTATTGTAAACCATTTCAAATTCTTTTGTGGACTAGCTTGAGTGAAAATTTCTCTTTTGGCGATCTCCAAAAGGATAGAGTGCCAAAAAGGAATATCCTTTTTGGCAAGGATAGAGATGCTACATATTTAGGATTTGGTTTCAAGGTCTACTCATCCCTATAGTGGAAGGTTCTCCCTTGTACCTCTCTGAACTTTTCATGGCTATAGCTTAAGAGATGTAAGTTTGGAGTGAGGAGGCTGATCTGATTCAGGGCTTTCCTACTGCTTCTGCCAGTTGGGGAGGAGGATGGCAAATATTACAGAATATGCTGGGGACAATGGTTGTCCAAACCAAAGGGGGCTCTGGTGAATCTAATGCCTCTCCATTTGCAGATTCAGCCCCAGTTGTAATAAAGCTGCACAAATAGCCAGAAAGGAGAGAGGGAGAGGGAGAGGGAGAGGGAGAGGGAGAGAGAGATATGCAATGAATGACTCCTCCTGGAAATAGGAATACCTAGGAAAGGATGACAGCTTGTGTCCTTTAACATGAAAAACTATTAGGTCCCTTGGACACATCTGTTCCCAAAATTAGAGAGAGGTGAATTTTACAATCCAGGACACATGGATGTTTGTTCTTGTTCTCCCTAATCTGATGGATTAAAAGGGGGTGGGGGGGGGAGGGACCAACAATTCACCAAACATAGGCAAGGAAAGTTATGATTCCTTGTAGTTTAGCTTTTATTTGCTTATATAAACAAAGGATTGGTGAGAGTCTCTCATGCTGGTGTAGGCAAAATAAATGTATCAGAGAAAATAGAATCCAGAAGACTATTGGATTGGCTTCATCCTGAAAACAGATTATAGATGTATTTAAAACAAATCACGGTAATATCTCTGCATTGATGTAACCAGGATACTCCTCTGGAAGTTGTAATCATTTTTCCATTTACTATATGACCCCATATTTTTGGTGAATGCTGTCAATTTGCCAAACAGTTGGTAGGGGTCTGTAATTCAATAATTGTTTTGTTTTCAAATGTGCATTCTCAAATTAAACCACAGCTGCAACCCAGATCAACAAGATCTGCTTAGATAGACATAGGAAAAGTCAATTAGTTTTCCTTTCTCTGGAGCCAATGGACAATTAGAGTAAAGTTTGGGGGTGGAGGGATGCTGTGACTATTTTGTGGGGGATAAGACATTGAGGACCGAAATTTCAAGTTCATGTGAATCAATCGAACTAAAATGTGTTACTCTACAAAGAGATAGTTTGCGACCATTAAGCTGTAAGAATCCAGAGATGGTGTTATTGTCCAAGATTATTATCCAAGATTGGTGTTATTATTATCATATATTCACCACAGCACCTCACAAAATATCTTTCCTAAAGAAGGTTTTTAAATATTTGTTGAGCAGATGTCTGAATGATTGAATGGAATGTAATTAATTCTCCATGTAGCAGTTGTCTGGGTTAGCAAACCAATTGCCTGGCTTTTGTGAACGCTGGTACAAAACAGTGGGTGAGTTCAAAATTCCATGCATCACCAGCTCTTTCGTCTCTTGGTTTGCCCACCTGCTGACAGGGAGAGAGTCACTCTAAGGAGGGTCATCCCCAGTGGAGATAGCACCCTTTTATCTAATTAGAAATAGTTTAAGGTTGACACATTCACGACATGGGCAGGTTGTAAGGGAATTTAATATTTATTATATCCATTTTTGTCACAAAGGTAACCCGTGCTTGAAAGAGATGGGTGGAAATGGAAAATTAGCTGTGTCATTTGAAAATATGTTTAATATGTCAATGTTATAATATCATAATATGTCAATATCACAAAAACTTCCATGGACTTTCATTCATGGGGAACCAGCTCTCTGCTATTTCTTGAAACTTCTAGGGACTACATAAAATCACAGAATGAGATTCTGATTCTTTAGCAGGTCCTTCAAGATGCTTCACTTAAATCCTTGCCTGTACTCGCAATAAATTTATAATCCAGACACAATGGACAACTCACTTTTTCTTGCATTTCATCTCCATTTTCCTCCCTACCTGCATCTCCCTTTCCCACTGATTAATCACGTATTAGCTCACACCACCTATCCCATGAGTATTTTCCAGATCCCCTGGCCATTATTAAATGCTCCTTTTTCTGAGTTCTGATACAGATTTTTTTCAGTTTCATTTTATTGCTTATTGTTTTACTTATTACTTAATAAATCATTATTCACTACTTACTGCATGAAGTAATAAGTGACAGATTTGCCTTCTGCCATTGTTAATTGTATGATTTTTGCCTTTTTCTGAGTAAATTGTGAACTCCCTGACATCAGAGATGTATTTTTTTGTGTTTCTCTTACTCAGTGCTATGCATCACCTCTTTTACAAAGTAAGAATTCAGTAACTATTAGTTGCATTGAATTGCATTAAACTGCCCTTATGGGCATTTAGTCTAATTGGAGAAAAAAATACAAGCACATTGGGCAAAATTGAGAAGAGCAAAAAATCAGAACTAAAACCGCAAAATTAAAAGGTATACAGTGACTATCTGAATCACAGGACAAGATAGCTGATAGAAAGTATTTCAGTTTAGTAGAGTTACTTAGGAGTGGTTTTTAGGAAAAGTACATTTTCTGCTAAATCTTAAAGGATGTTATTAGTTTTTCACTACAATGATTGACATGCTAAACAACTTCAGTTTTAAAAATGGAATATTTAATATTTCTGAGGATGAGTGGAAAAGACCATCTTATATATACCCTGCAGAAATCTAAACTGATATGAACTTTCTGAAAAGCGCTTTGGCCTTAATCTCCAGAAACTTTTGCAAAGTTCAGAACTTTCCTCCAACTATTTTGCTGCAAGCAATCTATTCAAAAGCAATATATAAAAATTTGAACAAAGATTTGCGCACAAAGATATCCACTGCTCTTTTTTCTATTTGGCAGACATCGTGATCACTTTCAGTTTCTCACATTTCACCGATCTGGGGTGCATCAGTGACTTTGCCCTCCACCTCGGATCTTCTACCCTGAAGTCTTCTTTCACCCAGTTAAATCCCATATACCCTTCACCTCTGCTTAAATATCACTTTCCTAGAGCTGCATGCTTTGATTTCTGAAATAGGGTTGGCCTCCTCCTCCACAGCACTCAGTTGTCTCTTCAATCTCCACTTTAGGGTTACATATCCAGAGTCTGCCTTTTCCATATACTCTGCAGGAACCTTGTCTGTCTCCCTATTATAATCACGGGCCAAGCACAGTGGCTGATGCAGAGTAGGCAGGCTTAACAACTCTTTCTTGGAATAAAGATATACATGTGTTTGTTTACTATGGCAAAAGATTTAAAAGAAGCAAAAAATCTTAAAGGACAATTGCTTATAAATGATGATATAGTCCTAGGATGGCAAATGATTTAACTATTAAGACAGTGTTCACCACATTTGGTAATGTCATGGAAAAATGCTTACAATTGTAAATTTTAAAACAAACGTAGAAGTTAGCAAAAACACAATGATCTCTGCTCTATAAAAGATGTATATAATATAAAAGTTGCATATATGTTTGCATGAATTAACAAGCTATCAATAGGTTAACACTGATTTTATTGCAGCCTGGAAGCACTGTTGGAAGGAATCCATCCACTCATTCCAGGTGCTAGGTTAGGCTCCGGGAGTCAGCAGTAAATATGACAAATGAGAGCTTTGATCTCCTGGAACATAACCATTCACGGCAGACACAGATGAAAAAGAGGCAAACAAACACACAGAACAATTATTCCAGGATACAATAACTTCTGGGAGGTACACAAATGCAGTGCAGTGGCAGAGTCTACAGTTGTGAATGGTCCATTTGAAGTGGAGTTGACAGGGAAGGCCTCTCTTAAGGAGAAACGATGATTGCCCAGAGACCTACAGGGTGAAAATGAGCCAGGCTTTGGAACAGCAATTCCCTGAGGAGGGAGAGGACTTGTTATGACTTTAATTGTTCTCCTTAAGCTTTTTCGCATTAAAAATTTTTGTTTTACAATAAGCGTGGAATTGTTTAGAGTTAGAAAATAATTAACTCCACAGAAAGCATATGTGTAGGCATAGCACAACGTGAGCCACACAATAAATGATCAATGAATATTAGTCATTAAAAGAAAGAAGGCAGGAGGGAGAGTTACAGGGAATGAAGGAAGGGAAGAAGGAAGGATGGGGTTTGTTATTTACGTAACTCAGTTGCCTGGTAACTACCTACCCTCAAGATAGTCTACACTGTGAATATCTGGTAACTCTGACTCCATATTGTGGAGAACCCCAGCTGGAGTCTGAATTGGGATTTCAATGTGGGGGATTAAATGATATAACACACATAAATTCCTCAGCATGGTGTCTGGTATTTAGAAGATAGGATGACCAATTTGTCCCCATTTGCCCAGGATCTTCCCAGTTTTAAAACGGAAAATCTTATGTCCCGGAAACTCCCTCAGTCCTGGGCAAACCAAGAAGGTTGGTCACCTATTAGCAAGTAGTATTAATGACAAGCTGGTGGGTGAGACGACCCACCATGTTTTAGTCTAGAGGAGAAGGAAGGTTTTTGAACTGATAGCTCAGAGAGAAACAGGGCTTGGGAGCCCAACATTCTTTATATATTTCTTAGACATTAGACTCCTCCATTGAGTTATGTCAAGGGCCCTAGAAAGAGAAACCCTAAACAGAAGCTGTAAAAGTAATTTTCACAAGGGACATCATGGGACAAGTATGATTTTGGTGCCTGGGGAGATAAGAAAGAAAAAAATTCTTAATTTCTGTATGGAATAGAGCACAGCATTGGTGAAGAGAAAACTCAAAGTAATCCTTCCGGCCCTGCAAGGCCTGGCAGCTGTGAGAGATCTGGGAACCATATTTAGCATAGACTTCAGCACTTTCACAGTGGGCAAAGTCCCAGCTATGTGGCTGCGGTGAAATGCTACATTCACAAAAATATGTGGGTGACAGAATTTACTGCAGTGGGTTGGAATGGAATGACAAAAGGGCATAACATGAGATGCATTCTAGAAACTCCAAGAATACTCATGCTATTTGTGAAGGAAGGAAGCAGGATTCGTACCTGGGTTTTGCAGGTAGGGGCAAATACCAGTGAAAATCTTATTCCTTTTATTTGTGAGCCCTCATTTGTACTCAGATGAAGGTAAGTACTTGAACATCTCAGTTTACATAAAAAAATGCTCTTACCCAAATGATTAATTACAAGCATTGCCATGAGGGATCAATGGGAAAAAGTGACCCCCAACAAATGGAGGGAAGTTAATATAAGGAAACAATTACAGATATATTGGAAAAGCCAGTAGGACAATTGAGGTGACCCATGGAGTAGCAATAGCAGAAAGCTCCCCCCCCACACCACCACCACAAGAGCTGAAGAGATAAAGGGAGGAGCTGAATTGGCTAGCAGGACCTGGACCCTCAAAGAAGTTCCTGTTTAAGGGAAGGTGGAATCCCAGACTTCCAATGCAAGAAATGAGATTTTGCCTAAGAAACTGGGAAGAAATACCCTTCCTTTTCCCATACTCCTACACCCTATTCTCTTGCCAGTACTTCCTGTTGGCTAACACTTCCTTGATGCCAGTTGGCAAGGGAACCTGGAAAATGTAGTTTGTAGGGGTCAACTTCTGTGATATTCGCCAGAACAGGGGAGATCGGGAAATGGATCTAGAGACAAAGTGGCAAATAACTGGCATAGCAGGGTCTGTTCAAGTGCTTACTAACTTGAGTTTTCTGGATGAGAATTTGCACTGCTAGAGCATACAATAACTGCTTTTAAATAGTGACTGCAAGGTCTTCCTATTACAACTAATAAAACCTCAACCATCTGAAGGGTCTGAATAATGCATTCATACTCAATGGAGTGTAAGAGAAATCAGCAGTAAAGGGCATCCAATCAACTGAATAAAGCCTCGTTTTTTTTCTTTACTGTTTTCCAAGGTTTTCGTGGAACTGTGGTTCAATGAGGGAATTTTGGGTCAACACAGTTTCCAACGGTATGAAGTTGTGGGAAGAAGTGATGCATGAAAAACTAGTAATATTGGAACATTTCAGTACAAGATATCAAGGGCAAACTCTTCCTCTGAAATGCCCAAATTCTGCATGCTTTTCAATATAGTTGGTCAAAAGGAGAAATTGATTATTTGATGCTTAGTTTGAACTGTCAGCACCTACCAGAAACTTGCCCATAAATCTTTTCTAATTATTTACTTCCAGCTAAAGTCAGCTGAATATTTAGTTTTTTTCTGTTTTGTTTTGTATTTGCTTTTCAAGTCACTTAAATTTTAGGAAATATTTTCATTTAGTGATATTTTATTCATGTGTTTACTCATTCATGTATTTTAAATGCATTATGCATAAGGACAATATTACTGAAATTGAAGAATATTAAAAATATACAATCTAATGATTCTAATATAATTTATATTATCAATTTTTCTTCACTTTTTTATGCTTTCTATTTATGCCAGCCTACTTCTATTTTTCAAGGAGGTACTGGGGATTGAATCTATGTGAAGCAAGTGCTCAACCACTGAGCTACACCCACTCCAGGGGCCTTGGAATCTGCATTTTATTTTATTTTAGAAGGTACCAGGGATTGAACCCAGGACCTCGACATGTGAAGCACATGCTCAACCACTGATCTATCTGCACTCTGGCATCCTACTTTTTTATTTGCTATATCATAAGCATTATTTCCTACATTTTACCCTCATTTTTTTTTTTGAGGCTGTCTAACATTTTTTTTTACTAGTGGATATTGTGCAAGTGGAGTTTTGTTTTCTTTTTTAAATCGAAAGAAACTGAATATTTTTGCACATAAAGCATTTGTATTTCAGATCAGTTCCTTAAGGCACATTTCCAGAAGTGCAATTATCTGGTCAAAAGGCGAGAACTTTAATATATGTCATATAATTTGCTATCTACTATAAAATGGCTTATACTAATATCCTCCACTGTTGTACCAATAGAAGAATATAACATTTAGTAGACAAAAAACAATACCCCTTTGATGTTTTATTTTGCTTGTATATTTATTGAACTTTTAAATCTATGTCTGTTTACTCTTTGTATGTCCTCTTTTGTAAATGTCTGTTCATATTTTACCCCTTTTAGCTCAGTGAATTGAGTTTTTCCATGTCAAATATTCTTATGAATTTTAGTAAGGTTTTTAGCTCCTTTCCTGTCCTAAATTGTAAAAATGTTTTCCCATTGTGCTCTTTGCTTTTGTATTTTTATTATATTTTTAAGATGTATTAATTTTAACATTTAGTAAAATGATTTTTTTTTCCT
Organism: Cabassous unicinctus; assembly: GCA_029593785.1. Taxonomy (NCBI): domain Eukaryota; kingdom Metazoa; phylum Chordata; class Mammalia; order Cingulata; family Chlamyphoridae; genus Cabassous; species Cabassous unicinctus. Next base: position 15,623 of record JAQZBX010007791.1, on the reverse strand, counting down.
TTTTGTGACTTCTTCACTTACTTGTACATTTAGCAATTTTATTTTCCTTCCAGATCTTTAATGTGTTTATATTTCCTTCAATTTTTATTATAAACTGTTTTTATTTTAAATATCTGGATTTATTTTATAATATATGGAGATTTGAGAGTCTAAACTGTTCATTTCCCAATTTGCTAACCATTTATTCTAATACGTCTTTGTTGTACAACTCCATGACATTTAAAAAGAAAATCCTTGAAGTCTATATTTATGCCTTGTTTACCACTGTTGAACTATGTTTTAAGCTAAGTTAATAAAGCAAGACTACTCTGATAAAAAGAGCCAGTTTTATAAATATCATTTGAATAGTTTTCGTATATACATGCCTATGGAAACAACAAAGGGTTGGAAAGGAGTAATATCTGGCCCAAACCTGATGGAAATTTGCAAGTGCTAATTTTGAGATTTTAGATTGTTCTTGCTCATTTCCCCTGGACCTAAATGATTTTTATGACTCACTGATTAAAATGAGAAAAGTAGTTTAATATATTTTGCAGCCTTCTCAGTAAATAAATGAACAAAATCAGATATTGGTTTTGCAGAGAAAAATGTTAGTGAAAAATAAAATGCATGACTCTCATCATATGAATAGGATATGAGAAATAGAAAGAGTTTTTTTTTAATGGACCAAGGGACTACAAGACAAAGACATAACATGAAAATCTTGGTGTATCTTGGGGGCCTTCTTCTCCAACTATCTCCTTACACTTACAATAAAAATAAGAGTGTGAATATTTATTTGACATTACAACACAGGGGTCATCCTATGTGCAATGTCTCTCATTTACTTCTGCTTTTCTGTATTAGGCTGCTTATGACTCCCAGCTTAGAAGGGAGGAAATTTAGGATTATGGTTGGACGTGGACCCAGCAGAAATCTCCGGGATGACTTCGCTTGCATGCCGCTCATGAAGGAGCTGACCACCAACGAAGATAAATGACTTGTCAAAAACTACAGAATTGAGTCAGGACTATCTCAAACCCTGTATCTGACTCCCAGTGCAAATGTTATTCCAGGTGGCTGGTGAAGACAGTGCACACACACAGACACCCTCACGCACAAACATATTTTCCGATAAAGTCATTGAGTTTTTAATAGAAATCTTCCTTTTCTGAATCTAACTTCGGTCTGCTAAATTTACAAGGCATCGTTATGGAAAATTATTAGTACATTGATACTCCTTCAAAGTTCCTGTATTGTAAAGTTATTTGTAACTTTCACAGTTGTGACAGAGGCAAAATAATTCATTGTAATTAACTGTCGTGCTCATTTTTGTCCTATCTTGCCAAAAATGGCCAATCTAATTAAATGATTCCGTGTGCTCCACTTTGTTCTGATGGGCTCAAATTCTGGCTGAGTTTTCTGTTCACATGCTGCAGTTATCGTTGACATTTTTGCCATTAGTGTAGCTCGCTGTGGGAGTGCCCTGGTTCAGATGGATCATTCTGTATTTTCTACACTATTAATAATATGAATGAATGCATCACTACCGCCCTCTCCTCCCTGCCTGAATACCATTCATTAGTATATCTCACGTATGATGGATATAGAGGGAGGATGGTAAGTTAGAGTACACAATTCTGGAGTAAAGAAATCTTTGGTTAATCTTTTTTCTCTCCTGCATTCCAGCCAAGCACTTTGAGGCAAGTTACTTAATCTACTCCTCAGTATATGTATCTGTAAATGGAGCTAAGAACGAACAAACTCTTAGGGTTTTATGGAGATTTACATGTATGACACATAATTGCTTCTCAAGAAATGTCAGTTCCTTTCCAAAGTTCAGTTCTTTTGACATCTTGAGATCTTATTTACACCGTTGCCATGGCTGAGTTTTTACAGAAGCATTTCTCTTACCATTTTTCTTCTTCCATGTTAATATAGAAGACAGTTATAATTTTCAATCTTCTCTAGATTTTTTTTTTTACTATTAGCATTATATGTTGAAGACAAAGGTTCATATGAAGAACTGGGGTGGAACGAAAAGAGGTATTTCGGCTTATCACAGTTTCAGAGCCATCTCTGAAGCCCTTGTGTTTATGCATGTTAGATGCCAAATGTGGTCTTTATCCTAAAATTTCTTACATATGTCCTGGATACATAGAAGAAATAGTCAGAGAAACTACAGCAGATAGATTTTTGCAGTGGCAAAATATGATGGAAAAGATCCTGGGCTCATACTCTGGGAGAAGCCATCTGTGCCAGAGTAACTGTCTATGGAGAAAAAAAAAAAAAGGAAATAATTTTCAAAAACCCCACTGCTCCAAAATCTGGTCCAATGCCACCATCTGGAGAGCCAAGTCTTCCACCTGGCAAGAGTAAATCATGGAAAAGCACAAAGGCAATTTACCCAATTGGCCTGCTGGGCAGAAAATTTATTCTTCGCTTATTTTTTTGTGAGTATTGCTGCAGAGTCTGCTCCTGACATTTCTGCATTGCAATGTGTGGCTTTGCAGGGCCAGTAGGCAGAAATACACCCCAGGATGGGTTGCAGTGTAATTTGCCCCAAGTAAGTCTTGCTCCATCCTTATTTCTCCACTTTAGAGTTCCTTCTTCCTAACAGGTGATTGCTATTTAAAATAGCGGTTTTCAAAGAGGAAATTTCTGATACAATCCTGCCATATAACAAGTTCTAGAGTAAGCTGATAGTCAATCTCACCATAACAATATGTCCAGGGCCTTTGAAAATTTATGAGCCAACCGCCTCAATTTCTTAATGTACTGTAGTAGTTAATGAAAATAATTGGTGACTTCTTCATCTCTATTATTTTTAGGCAGAGGATTCATTTAAAATGAGTCTTCAGTGTCTTTGGAAACCACCCAGTCCAATGTTCTTGCTGTTTTGGTGAGATGATCTATTTCTTGGGAGATTGCCCTTTGGAAGATTAAAATTATAAGGTGAAAAAGAAGGAACTTTTCCAATAGCAAATCAACTTATGTACCTTTCAGAGAGGTTTCTAGAAATTTGCATTAAGAATAGCTGAGTTAATGTAATGTCATTTCAGGGCCAGGGCACTCAGCTCTGATAGAGATTCTAACTAGCATACTTTCTGAGTTTTCACCAGCTGGTTATTTGTACTATGTGAAATGCATGTTCTGTACTTTAGAGGGATGAATCACTTGTTCAATTAAAAATAGTATTTCTCTAGCAAGTATTAGATAAAGAATGGGAATAATTCGTGGGTGAAATTGTGGCCATTTGCATTCCTGCCTTGGAAACATGCCTTTAGTTTTGTGACAGTATATAAATATTGATCAATTTTTCTCTCTGAAACATGAGCATCAAAGTTAATGACTACAGATTCTTCTAGGATTTTCTTAAAATTAGGTCAAGGCTTTCCAATGTGGGAGCTAAAGTCATACTTGTTATTTCAGAATTTAGGAGAGAAAATAAGATGCCAAGAGAAAAGCATATTGAAGAACTTGTCAGAAGCAATTCTTTACCAAATTGCATCTGAGTTTCTTTTTTTTACTCAAAACCAAAGGATAGAAGCACTACAGAGAATTTCACTGGGGAAATCATCTGGTTCATCTAACCAATGGCGACCTCCAAATTTTATGATTCATCTTGAAGAACCACTTTATCTGAATGATCAGCTTTTCCCCTACCTTTAATTGATGCATTAATTTTCAAACCTTTATTAGATACCTCTTATATGTTAGGTACCTTGATAGCAGCTGGAGATTCAAAAGCACTGAAGAGTATTTTGATAGCAGCTGGAGATTTATAAAGCTTTAAAATAGTCACCATTGTCTGGAAAAGAGGAATATACAAATTAATATTTACTAGATAAATTACAGATAAGTTGCTAAGTAAGCATAGAGGATTGAGCAGCTAATGTCCCTGTACAGATTTGATTGTAGCATTTAGTTTTGAGGCATAAAATAATAAGAAACAGGAAATGAAGTTAATTCTAACAAAGGCTGGGGTGTGCAAAAGGCAGTGACTTGTAAAAGCATAGCATATTCGGGTAAATATGTAAAAGGTTGCCCACGATTGGGCATGGTGTAAGTGGCATTGAATTGAGCCTAAAGGGTCCCTCTATGTTAAACAAAAGAGTTTGGACTTAAACATCTAGGTTATATTTATGGAAAGATATGAAGCAGGGAAATGCTAGGATAATACGGGCAATTTTGAAGGATGAAGTGTAACAAAGAGATATCAAAGTGGAGATTTGGAAAACGAGCGAGATCGGACAGCAGTCCAAGAGAAAAAGCATTAGAGCCTAAATTAAAATTAGGTTACAGGAAAACTGGTGGCTAATTATTTGTCTGTAATTAGATTGAGGGATGAAAGAGAAAGGGTCAAAGATATTTCTAAATTCAGTGCCCATTGGGGGTGCGTAAATATGGATGTTATTAACAAAAATGGAGAATAAGACAGGATATTTGCTTTTTGTTTGCTCTTTGAATTTTGATTTATTTCAACTACTAATAATATTTATTTGTTCCTTTCTTTCTTTCTTTAGCTAGGGGTGTTCTGGTATGTAACTGGCAGGAAGGAGAGAAAACAATGAGTATTTTCTAATGTACAGTTTGCAGTACAACATCCAAGTGGCGATGTTCAGTAGATAGTTATGAATATAGATCTAGAACTTGGGAATGAGGTTGGAAGTAACAGACAACAGATTGACCACATACTGTGACTATGCAGTCACACCCCCTCCCTTTTCTGGGTGGTCATTTTATCTTTGCAACCCATCCCTTATTGTTGGTGCCTGTTTAGGACGTTTAATCGAAACCCTATGCTAATAAAGTTAAGGTCATAAAAGTTATCTCTATGAACCAGTTACCTTTGTTCAATTTGGTGGTATAATTCCATGAAGGATAGATAGTCTGCCCATTTGAACATTTCCAGTGAAAATTTCCACTAAGTCAAGAGATAACCCCAATCCACCTTTGAGAGAGCTGATGTTTGAATATTTGAATATTTTTTCTGTCCTTGTAATTTTCACCATAGATCCTATTTTGTTTTCTGGATTGGGGCCCATTTACCCTACTTTTTTACGTTCTGTATGATGGGCCTTGAAAGAGTTGGAGATAACACTTTTAGTTCTTTTTACCATTCTAAATGTGATTTATATGCCTCTCACTAGTTACTTCCACACGGATACAATGCAATTTGGCCTTGGGCTTCTTAATAGATGCAGTACTCTGATAACTGTGTGAGTAAAGAATAATCGTTCCTTATTTCTTCACAAGGTTTGCTCACTATACAAATTATGCTTGTAATAATCATTATGGCAATTACAGTGGCAATAATAATAATTATTGACTTTTATAGGGCACTTATTTTATACCAGGCACTGTTCATAGTATTTGCATGAATTAATTCATTTAATCCTCAAAAAAATTCCTTGGATAATGTCCTGTTGCTATCCACATTTTAAAAATGAGGACATTGAGGCACTGAGAGGTTGAGAAAGTTGTCTGGTTCCTTCACAGTTTGATCAGAAAAACAGAATCTACTCTAGATGTTTTCAGTAGGAAGAGGTTAACCTGGGGAAGTCAAGGATTTAAATCCCTGTAAGGATGGGAAAAGTTAGAAGTCTGCTTTCAGAAATCCTAGAACTAAAGGGATATCAGCAGAGCTCCTACTGAGGCTTTCAACTGCATGCAGCACCAAAATGGTTGATAAGTAATGATGCACAAAAGCCATGAACAAAACCCTGTGTCTCTTATCTATTGACACTTCTGCACTGTTCACAATTGCCACTGGATGATAAAGATTTGTCCTACTCTTTCATCTTTCAAATCTCCTAAGAATCTTTCACTGGCATATCTTAGCAGAATCCAGTAGACAACTGGATCTGGGTACATGGAACAGGCTTCGAGGGGAGGAATAATACTGGGTATTAATAAAAAATATCATCCACTTTGCCCAAATTCAACCCAAGTAGGCTGACTCCAGAGCCCATTGCTTCAGCCCTGCCCTGTACAATTTTTTTGCATAGATCATGGGCTCCTTCACATTAAGCTTCTTGTCAATCAAAATCCATAAATTAGTGTTGTGTTCTAGGGATCACTAGTTTTGAAAGATGGTAATAGATGTTCTACACAAATCAGGGTTTGCAAAAAATAAAACTGAAATGCTGACATAACCAAAGTTGCACAGGTAATTTTATTTTTACTGCAGGCTGTCTCATAGTTTTGAAACAAGCTGAAGTACACACTGAATATCTAGGAAATGGCTATGGCTATGGAATGCAGCATTGGCCAAAGATATTTGTCTGTGGAAAAAAAAATTTTTAGGGGTGGATGGGAGGACAGCACTATTATCTTGGATAACCATAGTGTTTCCTGGATTTCAGTTTGGGAAATTTGACTTAAGTGTATTTTTACAATCCTGTATCTGTTCGGTGACTATTTTTGAATTGGAATTTTGGACTTAATATTTGTTCTCTTAAATGTTACTGCTCCAGTCTAGTGAGATTATTTGGAAATTTTATTCTGTTATGTATTATGGTGGGCATATATTCTAACTCTATGTCATACAAAAATGTGTGACAATATTTGTGTGTATATGATTTCATGCAAGTTATAGATTCAAACTTTACTGAACACCAGAAACTGTGCTGCAGCATATAACTAATTACTCCCCTTGAGCGTGACACCAAGAATCCAATCACTCTTTTCTCAGGGGAGTTATTCAGGAGTCTGGAATCTACTCAGAGTGTGGTAATGTGGACCAAGGCTATGGAGGGAGGCTATACTGAGCGTGCTTTTTAAAATAAATGGCCCGTAATTTCACATGCCTGATCTATCAAAGTCCAGGCCTGGCAGCTGCAACTGGACTTCCCATGCCTTTTGATTTATTATAGCTTGATGTCCTAACATTAAGTTCAAAATGATAGTTGAACTTACAATATGGTAGATTTCACATGAGGGGTGATCAGGTTATTACCTTTTAAAAAATGATTAGGAATGAAGAAGTGCTTGTACTGTAACCTTGACTCAACTATAATTAACTAAAATGAATTTTAATTATCATCGTCATCATCATCAGTTGACTGCTTACTGTGTGTCATTAATCATCTAAATGGGCAATTTCTTGATTCTCACAACAATGGTATGATTTTGGTACCTTAAATATTCCTATCACGTGGATGAGGTTTAGAGGTGTATGGCACTTTCTCAAGATCTTTTGGGTCATGAAATCTATATTTGAACACAGATCTGTATCTTCAGAACCTGAAAACTACACCATAGACTACCTAACAGCATCTGTTAATAATTCATAGCAATAATCACAAATAAATACATTTATTTTTCAGAACTTCCATCCTTAAGAAACTTGAAAATGCTATCAAAGTTCAAAGTGTTATAAACACGAGATGAATTCACATCTGAGCAGACAGTAGTGTAAACCTCATTTTCCTATGGTATATTTTAAATGCAGTGGAAAAATGATGGGGGGTGGGGGGACTGAAGGCCAGGGATAGAAGTTCTCCGACTGAAAGAAGAAAATATCAGATTCTCTGTAGGCATTTCTTCTAGTAGCAAAATTGTGGCAAACATGGTTTCAATTATATTGACAACACCTGAAGTTGTTTGCTATCTTGGCCACTCTTTGAGAGCTTATTCTTTATTTGATCAATATAGAGTCAATATTCGTTCCAGAAAGGCTTAAAGCCCTAATACTTAATTTATCATTGCTTCTGCTCCCAGATACCTTTTAGTTCTTTATACCTACAGGCTGATTTTTCTCAGGATATACTCTTTACCTCTAGTTGAGGAGGGGGCAGATGTGGAGGTTAGAGAGTTTGGGAGCTACTCATGGGTCACCAGGCCCACAAATACACTCAGATTTAAGTACAAAAAGTTCCCAAAGCCAAAATTTATTTAAAAATCTTATGCACATATATTTTTTAAATAACTCATTCCTTTTCCTCTCTCCACTAGGGCAAATGTTCTGAACTTTATTGGTGTTCTTTACTTTCACTCAGTGTCTGTGAAATTATAACACATTTAAAGAAGACAACAGATCAATAGCTACCTCCCCGAAGGCATATTTATATCAGTTAAAGAGGCAAAAAACACCAAAGGGTATTTTACTATTTCCAGTTTTTCTTGTAAAGGGAGAAATTAAAAGAAACATTCTCAACCACTGTGAGCCAAAGAGGAAATCATGTTGAGAAACTGCAGGCTTTTGAGGCATGAAGCAATGACCTCTCCAGCAAAAACAAAATCAAAAACAAAAAATTTCACAAGATCCTTGGGAATTGAAATCTGTCAGACAATGCATCAAAGGGTAAAGTAAAGAGAAACTCAGGTAGTTTATAGTGATGTTTTAGAGAAATAAAGTCCTGAATGTCCCACTTGTCATGGTTAAAAAACAATGAGGCAACATGGGCTCCAAATTCATAACAAGGAACTATTAAAAAACCCAAACCCCTCAGCCCTATGTTCCCTTTTCCATTTGCTCGCATTGCTCTCACCTGCTCTAGTTTATCAGAAAGTCACTCAAGTGTCATGTGAAGACACCCCGCAGCTCCGGCTTGGGCCATGCAGAGCCTCGTGACACTTTGGAGATGTTTCAGCCTCTTCTCAACTTCCCTGTGCAACTATGGATTGCATTTACATCATGCAACATAGGCTTTCTCCTAATACATTTCCCCCATGTCTTTGTGTTTTAGCCTTTTCGAAAGAGGATCAATTCCAGCCGTCTTTCATTTCTGAGTGTTGTACACACCCAGAACATACTTTGATCAAGATATTCTGACAAGTCAGGGAAGGGACATGGCAACACTTCCATCAGGTAACACATGGTTACCTTTCTTTAGATAGGTATTACATCTCTAAGAAGCACAGAAATGAAGAGAATTCAATCGTTTCATAGAAAAGGAGGTCAGAGTTTCTTCATCAGAGACATCAGGGCATAAACCCGAGTAAATGACCAGGAGCCAGAAGGTCAGGCTTCCATTTGCAGCCTTGACTCAAGTTGGGTGACCTGGATCAAGCTACTTGGGTCTCTTGGCTTTTACTTCTCAATCCATAAAAGAGTATATCAATGCTTTCAATTTAGCTGCCCATCAGGCTCATATTTAATTATAGATATAGTCTGCATACATACTTCAGAGGTATAGATATTCAGATAAACAGAAACAACAGATATATAGATATATTAAAGTCCAGGTTTAATTGGACAGAGGATGAGGTCCAGACTTCAGAATCACCAGTATTTGTTCCAAGTGATTCTAACGAACAGCCAGCATTGAAGAACATCTATGTTAATAACGTCTTAACTTATACCCCCAGGTATAGAAAGTCTAGTTTATATAATAATTTTAAAGGGACTTTATGTGTATGGCAATGAGGCAAATAGAAGAAGAAAGAAAAGGAGGAGGAGGAGAAGAAAGAGGAGGACTATAAATCCTATTCCTAGTCAGAGCCTTATAATCTTGAAGAGAACACTCAACAATACCACCACCACTGGTTATGACTAATCCAAAATATTTGATGGCCAAATCCTTAAAAAAAAAAAATAAAACAAACTGTAAGAGCTTATAGTCGGATGTGAAAATCAGCATGGATTAGGGCAGTAGAGAGATTTGTATATGGGCCTGGGAAGATTGAAAGTGAGAAGGGCATCCACATATGCCACAAGAAGGGCATCCAGACAAGTCAAGGGAAGGGTTCCAGATACCCCATGGGAAGGGCATCCAGATAGGCCTACAGGAAGGGCATCCACATAGGCTGCAAGAATGGCACCCAGATATACCCTGAGAAGGCCATCCAGATATGCCATGGGAAGGGCATCCAGATATACCCCAAATAAGGTATCCAGATAGGCCTTGAGAAGGGCATCCAGATACCCTTGCAGAAAGGACATCCAGATATGCCCCAGGAAGGGCAACCAGCTATACCCTGAGAAGGGCACCCAGATATGCCATGGGAAGGGCTCCAGATATGCCACGGGAAGGGCTCTGGATGTGTCATGGTCCAGATGTGTCCAGATATGCCATGGAAAAGGCATCCAGATACTCTATAGGAAGGTCATCCAGATAATCCAGGGGAAGGACTCCAGATACACCCTGAGAAACGCATCCAGATATACCCTGAGAAGGACATCCAGATAGGCCTCGAGAAGGGCATCCACATAGGCCTAGAAAGGGCAGCCAGATAGACCCCGAGAAGGGCCCCAGGTTTTACACAGATTGTCATGCCTCCAAACCTTGGCACATGTCACTCTCTCTGCCAGAATCACTTCTCTATCCTTTTACTACAATCTATCTGGCAACTTTTAAGGGCCTCCACTTTGTATGTTTTCCTGTTTTTAATAGAGATCTGAGTCTCCTCATTTGTTTTGCCAACAGACTTGTTCATATTGCTTTCATATCACCGACCATATTTCATCACAGTTGTTTTCAAGTCTGTCTCCCACTTTTAAGGGTTCTAAATGTCTCTTGCATATTCAGCACTTAACAAGTACCTTATAAAGAAAAACGTTTTCTGAATTAAGTTGAACTATAGGTAGGAGAACAACATGAATAAAATTTTTGATTGAAAAGGATTAGGGAATAAATATAGATATGAGATAAGGCTGGGTTGTGAAAATGATTGTGTCCTGAGCCGTGTCATATTTGGAGATAAAAAAGATAAGTGGAATAGTTTGAAGGCACTGCAGTTGGAGTTCTCCGAGCAAGAAAATTACTGAATTGGAGGTTTGATTGAAGGGGAAGAAAATAATGACGGAAAATGTTCAGGAAGAATCAATAGGTACCAGTGACAAAATAATAAAAGCTGACTCCTTCTTTCCAATTTCTGAAGCTAAGGGAATTTTGGTATTATTGACCAAAGCAAAAAGAGAGGGAGAGTAATAGCAATAGAGAGAGAGAAATTCAGAGTGAGTGGTTATTTACAGGGTAATAGTGACAAGCTTATTTGGAGCACATGAAGAGAGAACAGGACATCCATGTGAAGGTGTTTTATAGACACTTGGAGGGTGCAAATGGCTACCGAATTTTGCACAAGAAGTTGGAGCTGAATTAGGGGATTTGAGAATCCTTATCACAGAGGTGATGACTGAAGATTTAGAAACTTAATCGAAAGAAAGTACTTGGGGAAAGATGAGGAGAGGGCTAAGCACCGAATTTTGGGTAATGACGAAAGCTGAGGGATTCAGGAGGAGGAAGAAGAGTCACCAAAGGAAACAGGAAACAAGAAGTCAGTGAGTAGGAAGAGAAATAGAAAACTGTGGTGTCGGAAGCTGAAAGGAAGAGAGTTTCATTAAAGAGGAGGTGGTAAATTCTGCCAACTTTCCCAGAGGATTCAAGGTTTAGAGAATGCAAAATAGATTTAGAGAGAATACAGTCATTGGATATGGCAAAATGAAAACTTCAGAAAACCCCCGGAACAGGAGCAGTTTCTGTAGAGAGGGGGAGAGGAAGCTCAGGAGGAAAGTAATTATGTAAATCAGCTGGTGCTGGAATAAAGGTGAGACTTGGGATGAGTGACTGAACCAGAAGTAAATTATTTTCCAAAGCAGAGAAATGAGAATGGGAATTTATCTATACATAGCCAATGAAATAAACATTCTGTTCTATCAATATGTGTATCTATTATATTGTCAATACCATGCTTTCTTGGTTACAGAACTGTATGGTATGTCTGAAAATGGGTAGTGTGTGCCCACCAACTTTTTTTCCTAATTGTTTTGATTATTCTAGGTTCTCTCAATTTCTATATAAATTTTTAAATCAGCTTGTCAATTTCCACACAAAAAAAGCCTGGAGTGATTTTGATTGGAAATATGTTGAAGTCATAGATCAATTTGGGGACAAATGACATTTTGACAATATTGTCTTCTTTTTGATCAATGAATATGATATAATTTTCCATTTCAGTACCTTGTAAAATTTTGGTTTCTCAAAATTTTCTAAAACATCAATATTTTATAGTTTTTAGCATATGGATCTTGCACATCTTTTCTCGGCTGTATCTCTATGCATTTCATAATTTCTGATACTATTTTAATTTTAATTGTCCATTACTGTATATAGAAATGCAGTGTAACTTTCATTCTGCAACATCGCCTTCAGTACACACAGACTTCGACTCCTCCGGTGGTGGGCTGCCTCCACCCAGTGCTTCGTGTGGGTTTTCTCAAGTGCAGGAGCCACCCTCAGTGTTTGGCAGGCCTTGCATGGCCACATCAACTGAGTGGTCTTTCTATGCTCATGCCCTCCTCCCAGTGGCTACTGTTGTCTGTCACTTGGTACCAGACTGGTGGAAGGGCAAGGGGGTTCTACGTTCTCCTGTACAGCCTCAGTCTTAGGCAGATGGGGTGTAGCTTTCCAGCATTCCTGCCCCTTCTCCCCTGATGTTCAAATTCTACCTTTTATCTGTGGGAATAAAGATTTCTTGGGTAGGAGAGTTTCCCTGCCTCTCCCTCAGAGGCTGAGGGGTTTGGCTTCTATTTCTTCCTCAGCATCAGTGCACCTTTGCCAAAGACTGGGGGCAGGAGTGTTTACTGCCCCATCCCTGGCCAAAGGCGCCTGTTGCCCTCCTTCAGAGGCAGCCCTCTTTTGCTTCTACCCCTCCCTCTGCAGTAGTTTATCTTTGCTTGCGACTATGGGCAGGAGGGATTTCTCTCCGTCCTTCAGTGGCTTTGGATTCTTCTTATCCCTCAGAGGCAGTAGATCTTTGTCTGGGCTCTGGGGACAGAAAGGATGCCTGCCCCTGGCCCTGCGGCCTATGCTATATGCTCTGTATGAGAGAAGGGTCCAAGAAAGTGGGTGGGGTTCCCCCTAGGTGCCAGTGAAGGGGGCTTTCCCAGGCCCTTGTCCTGCCTCCTGCCCTCCCCATGTGCACTGACAGAGGTTCGTGAGAAAGGGAGTGCGATGAGTGTGGAATGCCCTCATGTCTGGGGATTCCAGGTATTCTAAGCTGTTATGTTAACCCACAGTTGGCTTTTAGGAATTTGTTTAAAGTTTGGCCATTTGGTTTTAACCTGCTTTAAAGATGGCTGCCTCTTCTGCCCACACTCTGCCAAAGGCCTGAAAGAATCTTTCCTTTCATTTCTCCTCACCCTTAGAATTCAGTTCACCTGGTTGCTGTGAAACCTTGGTGCTATAAGCTCAAGAAAGGTTCTGATTTTGTTAATTATCTGGCTTTTTCTCGCTCTTAGGATGGGAAACAACATTCCCTTATGGCTTTCTTCATCTTAAGTGGGAGCAGAACACCATGATGTGTACTTTTAAAATTTGTATATAGTCATATTTGCAGACCAGTCAGATTTTTCTTTTATGCCTTTCCCCCCCCCCATTTTATGCTTAAACTCTCTTTTACATTCTGAGAATAAATAAATATTTCTTCTGGTCATTTAAGTTTTTATTTTTCATATTAAATTTTTTGACCTATCTGGATTTCTTCTCCTAATAATTATCTAAAGGCCTCAAGATAAGTTACTAAATAAAACTGTTTCCCCAATTACTTGGATCACACAATTTAATATATACTAAATTTGTATGTATATATATATTTTTTTTTTCCCTAGTGTTTACATTTTTAGAACTATGGGCCATTCTATTAGCACATTTTACCTATTTATTCTCCACAGCAACACAGAAGGGAAATTATTATTAATCTAATTTATAGATGTGAAAGCAAAACCCAAGAATATTCTAATAACTTTCTTGGGCTTGCTCAAAAATTATTTGATAAGGCCATAATTTAAACCTAGATCAATCTGACTTCAAATCTTACGGTGACTCTATAACACTGAGATCCATGATTAGAGAGAACACAACCTTTGAAAGGTAGAAAGGAAAGAGCCAAATGGAAGGACTCCTAAGAAATATTGATGAGAAGGGGACAAGAAAGAAATGAGATATGGAAAATATGGATGGAATAACCTTAACATACAGGTTTAGCATCTGTTGCATGGAAGGCAAGATGAAGATGGATTCTAAAGTTAGATATTTGATAAAATAGTTGAGGTGCCTTAACCTCATATAAAATGATATGTATGGTCAATTGTCTGCAAAGATGGCTGCCAGTTATCCCTCCCATCCTTATATGTAGATGTTGCTTCTACCATCAAAGATGAAGTCTTCTTCCCCTTCCCTTGAACCTTCTCTGACCTTGTGACTTGTTTTGATTGGTAGAATGTGGTGGAAATGACACTACACCATTCTGGGTCTAGGTGGTAAGTGGCTGAGCAGGAAGCCTTTGCTTTCTTGGAGAGTTGGCCTAACATGTAAATAAGTCTGGTTGCCCTGCTGGAGAGACCAGACAGAGAAAGTGGGGTCCTGGAGAGTGGAAGTCTAGAAGGAGAGGGAGGACCCAGAAGATTAATAACCGTGGAGAAAGAAAGGCCTCAGTTTTCCAACTATTCCAGCTATTGGGCCAGGCTTGTGAAGAAGGCCATTTTGGATTTTCCAGCCCATAAGGCATCTACCTGAGCAAGCCCAGCTGACAACACATGGAAAAGAGATAGACTTTTCCAGCTGGGTAGTCCTGGCCAACCAACCCAGAGAATCATGAACAAATAAATGGTTGTTTTAAGCCACTAAATGTTGGCATGGTTGTTATGCAGCAATAGATAATTGATACAACCTGGATTTTCTCAGTAAAGAAACAAATATTTAGTGAAAGTTAGAGAAGATGAAGTGATTTTGAGAAATGGAAGAGAGTTGAAAATATATGTTAGTTATTATGGGGAACGATAGAGGAATTCAATAGCAGAGAAAATCACCATTCAGTACCAGTGAAACCTCGATACAAGATGGATAATATTCTTTTGTAAAAGAACAGATCAATGCAGCCTTTTCAGTACATGATCTTTGTTCTAAAAAGTAAAGCTATGATGTTGAAATAATTGCTTATAACAAATTTTAGAGCATCTTGAAACCAAATGCATTTGCACATGGTTTCAATTAGCAGAAAGTGGGACTGATGTTTTTATGTTCTCTAGGTTGTCAGGGAGCCTGGGTGTTGAATGCTACTGTAGAATATTTACCGAGAATTAGGAAAGAAGAAAATTTCTCCTCTGTGAAGCTGTGCAATCAGCACTCATCTTTACACATTTTAAAATTCAGGCACTTTGCTAGGCATTGTGGAACTAACAAAAACACTTATCATTGGGAAGCAGGTGTGGCTCAGTGGATAGAGCCCCCGTTTACCATATGGGAGGCCCAGGTTCGAGTCCCGGGGCCTCCTTGTGAGGGCACGCCGGCCTGAGCGGTGCCGTGGGCTGATGCGGCAACCTCACGGCAGGAAGCGGGTGTGGCGCAATGGATAGAGCACCCGTTTACCATATGAGAGGCCCCGGGTTCGCTTCCCGGCGCCTCCTTGTGAGGGCAGGCCGGCTTGCGCAGCACCGTGGGCTGATGCGGCGGGACCTCACAGCAAGGGGGAGATAGGCAGACACGGAGAAGACACTCAACGAATGGACACAGCAGCACAAGCAGCAAGGGGGGGATAAATAAATAAAATAATAAATAAATCTTAAAAAAACAAACAAACAAAAAAAAACACTTACCACATATCCTGACTTGAAGAGACCTGAAACATATGTGGGGGAACAAAAATAATTATTAATTTAAGACAATTACAAAAGAGATGTTACACTATAACTTATATTA
>JAQZBX010007790.1:31051-49693 GCA_029593785.1 Cabassous unicinctus | reverse complement strand
AAGATTTATTTATTTTATTTATCCCCCCCTTGCTGCTTGTGCTGCTGTGTCCATTCGCTCCGTGTCTTCTCTGTGTCTGCTTATCTCCCCCTTGCTGTTAGGTCTTGCCGCATCAGCCCACGGCGCCGCGCGAGCCTGCCTGCCCTCACAAGGAGGCCTCGGGACGCGAACCCGGGCCTCCCATATGGTAAACGGGGGCTCTATCCACTGAGCCACACCCGCTTCCCTTAAACTAAACTTTTGACTTTAGTTGAATATACACACTGCCTGGAAAAGTTAACTAAAACCACTGACAAACACTTAGCTCAATATATTAATTAAGGTAATGCTAGCAGTAATGTGTCAACATCCAAAAGGCAGATTGGGAAAGGGAGAATTTGAAAAAACAGCTGTCTTAGTCTGTCAGGGCCTCTATAACCACACACTGGTTGGATTAATCAACAGAAATTTATTGTCTCCCACTTTTGGAGGCTGTGAATCCAAAATCAAGGTGTTGGCAGGGCCATGGTTTCTCTAATTCTGTAGCATTCTGGTGTTCTGGTGGTGGCTTGCTGGCAATCCAAAACTCAATCTCTGCCTCCAGCACGTGGCCATCTGTCTCCTACTACTTCCTGTGTCCAAATTTTACTATGTTTATAAGGATTCCAGTCATATTAGACTAAGGCCCACCCTGATTCAGTCTGGCCCTATCTTAACTAACAATATCTTCACAGATCCTATTTACAAATGGGTATACAATCACAGGACGGAGTTTAGAACTTAAGCATATCTTTGTGTGGAATATGATTCAATCCATAACAATAGTATATTATTTTCCTTGATGCTAAAACAAATACCAAACAACGAGTTGGCTTAATAACAGGAATGTATTGGCTCAGGGTTTCAGAGGCTCAAAGGCTTGCTTCCTCCAGGGTCGGTATCTTCTGACCAGCTGGCAATCTTTAGGGATCCTTGGCTTTTCCATCACATGGCAATGCATGTGGCAGTGTCTCCACCTTTCTCTTTTGGGTCACTGACTTCCAGCTTTTGACTGCTCCCATGGCTTCTTTGTTTATAAGGGCTTCAGTCATATTGGACTACAGTCTACCCTCATTCAATTTGGGCACACCTTAACTAATAACATCTTCAAAGGTCCTATTTAGAAATGGGTTCATACCCACAGGATCAGGGGTTGAGATCTGAACATGTCTTTTGTGGGAGACATTTTTCAACCCCCAACAAATAGCAAAGGTAGATTTTATGGACCAGGATTGTAAATGGCCACTCATCACTTCCACCCTCATTCTGCTAACTGAACTCAATCACAGGCCCCACTGGCATGCAAGGGACATGAAAGGAGGGCTGGGAAGGGTAGTGTCTGTCTGGGTAGCCACCACCCACTGCAGCTGAGAGAAGGCAATGGGAATATGAATTTTTGGTTAAGATCTAGCCATCTCTAACCACACTATACTAGCACTGCATAGTGCTAATTGTTAGAAGATGAATGACCAACTTATAATGAAGGTTTACAAAACTAATCTGCAAAGAAATGAACAGAACATGCTTTACTGTAGAATAGCACTAAAATTATGTTTACAGATGAAAACAAAACTAGGTATTTAAATCATCCACCGCTAGAATAGTAAAGGCAAAAAACTGCATTAGAAATGAAATACCACTCTGGGAAAACTTTGTTTTTATAGGCATTCCTTTCTAAACTCTGTCAGGCAAACATTTTTATAGGCCATCTTTCCTCATATACAGTCAGCTCATGACGTACAGAGTAAATCAGAGGCTGGGAAAGAGTGCAACAAATGTCCCTGCAACTAACATAAGAAGGCACAGCAAAAACTATTTCATATGGCAGGGAGTGGGAGAGGGAGTATGTCCCTTAATTTTCATCTTCCTGGGAGATAAAAAAGTGCAGAGTGAGAGCTTTAGAAGCAAACTTCAAAAAGTATGATGGTTTTTGCTTACTCTGAAAAAAACAAACAACTAAACAAACTGCCATTTTGAAAGAGGCATACCTCATTTATCTTTACAAAGCTCTCTTCCTACAATCTGAAGTACATGCCAAAACAAGAAAGGCTGCTTTATCTTTAAAACGCCAGGAAATTTTTGTTTCTGCTTTGAAGGGCTGTGGCCCTGTTAATCGTTCACATTGGATATTAATGCATTTTCTCCATGAATGAAAAGAAAAATATTATTTTTCTCTTTATTATTATATTCCTGAGTATACAACATGACTTGTGATCCAAAGAACTTTTAAATTTTAGCATAGTTTAAATGCACTAAAGATCATATTTTTTTAAAAAAGCATTTAAAATAACCTAAGAAAGATTAATTACTATTAATCCTACCATTTCTCAGGATTGAGATTTACTCGATATCTTTTTAAAAGGGTAGTCTTTAGTGATGACATCTTTGATAATGTAACATCTAATAATATACAAAGATTCAAAGAATATCTTTATAGTTTGCAAAATTCTACCCCTCCTTTGCATCTCATCTCATCTCAAAAAATACTAATACCTTCTTCTTCACACAGCAGATGGAGAAAAAATAGGTAAAACACATTACTGTTTTTGTGTAACAGCAGTCCTTAAGAATTTATGGCTGTGAAAGCTATTTATCAAATCAAGATAAAAATAATAAATTATTTGGAATCAATGGATTTGAGTTCTTTTCTTTTATGATAAACCTTTCTAACACTATACTAGAACTAATCTTTTAAAGAAAAAAAAAAAACTTACTATGACTCAAATTCATATACAGCCCCCCCCCCCCAATTAACAGCTAAAATGATTGACAAAACCAAATATTGGTGAGGATACTGAGCAACCAGAATTCTCATACATTGTTGGTGGCAGCACAGAATGGTACAAATGCTAAACACACATCAACCCAATGATCAAGAAATTCCATTCCTAATTATTTACCCAAGAGAAATGAATACACAAAAAGGCTGTTCAAGAAACTTCATAAAAGCTGTATTCATAACAGCTAAAAACTGGAAACAGCCCAGGTGCCTTCAGCAGGAGAATGGATAAACAAAACGCAGTATCTATACAATAGAATACTTAGCAATAAAAAGAACAAACTACTTATGCGCTCAACAACATGGAGGAATCTTAA
Organism: Cabassous unicinctus; assembly: GCA_029593785.1. Lineage (NCBI taxonomy): Eukaryota > Metazoa > Chordata > Mammalia > Cingulata > Chlamyphoridae > Cabassous > Cabassous unicinctus. Next base: position 46,579 of record JAQZBX010007790.1, on the reverse strand, counting down.
AAACATTCCTCCATGTTAAGTGAAAAACATTCATCCATGCTCAGTGAAATAAACCTTACACAAAAGAGTACATGTGTTATGATCCCATTTATGAGAACAGGGTGGCTTTTTGGGGGTGGGGGCAGGACTAGGAAGACATAAAGAAACTTTCTGGGGTATGATAATGTTCTATATATTGAAAAGTTTTGTTTGGCTTACACAGAGATATGCATTTGTGAAAACTCATGGAATGGTGAGTACACTTAAAGATTTATGCACCCATTGTTTGTAAAATTTACCTCAAAATTTTTAAAAATCATAATTGTAAATAAATATTGAACTCTAGTTAATGACATGCATGTTCAAGAGTTCAAGGATGAAATGTTACTTTTGTCTGGAACTTTAAAACACAAAAAAAAAGATGGATTGATGGATGGATAGATATATAATGTAGGTAGATTAGTACTGACTGTACAGTTCTATCAACTCTTCTACATGTTCAAAAAGTTCATAATAAAATGTGGGGGAAAAATGAGTTTATAAGATAGGATTTATTAAGTGCCCCATTTTTTGCATATCTATGTGTGTGTGTTATTTGTATGGTATGCACACAAATGGTATGATTGTATATATTTATACATGTTGCATATTCAACTGCTCCCTCTGATTCAGATCCTTCCCATTCACTCAAAAAAGTACTCAAATCCCTCCCATCTCAGAATACAAAACAAGCATGCAAAAAGAACCTCGACTAAAATCCTATCCTTCTGGAGCAGGGGTTCTTAATCAGGACCCCTGGTCTGTGGAAAGATTTCAGGGGGTCCGTGAGCATGAATTGAAAAAAATCAACTTATTATCTTTATTTTCTCTGACTTCTAACTGAAATCTAGTATTTCCTTCACTTATGAATGTATGCAATAAATAAATTACAGTAGTATTCATTTCACCTGACTGGCAAAGGGGTCCGTGGAACAAAAAAGGTTAAGAACCCCTGTTCTGGAGGATTGTGGGAAGATGGCAGAGTAAGCTCCAGGATTTAGTCCTTCTACCAGAATAACTATTAAATAGGCAGGAACTGTCTGAAACAACTATTTCAAAACTCCAGAGTCCAGTAGAACACTGTATAGGGTCCCATCCAGAGAAGTGCAGGAGGAAAATGCTGGTAAATTACAAGTCCATCACTGAATCACACACAAACTGGGAACCCATAAACATTACTTAAACAGAGTCTCCATTTGAATCATTCCTTTTTGAAACCACCTTAGGAACTTTCATGAAGATGGCACAGGCATGAAAGAGACCAGTTTTGTAATTCCCCAAAGCCTCCAATAATAGCTCTCTATTTAATGACTTATCCCATGTGCCAGACCATATACAAGGCAAAAACATGATTAAACCTATTATTACCTGTTTTGCAGATGAGAAAACTGAGAGAGAGGTTAAGTAATTTTCATCAGGAGACATTACTTTCAAGTGGGAATTTGTAATTTTTGCTGCATTTAATTACACATTGTATCTACCCCTTTAATCTATCAGCAATGTAATAGAAACAGTTTCAGTTTGTTTAATTTCTTATGTGAAATCTTGGTAACTATAGAAGTCACAAACTAGCAACCCATAGTCAATCTGGCTCACACTTTTTTTTTTTTTTTTTACCGGGAGGCCCCGGGGAACAAACCCAGGTCCCTCCATAAGGGAGATGGACGCCCAACCATTTGAGCCACATCCGCCCCCCTGGCTCACACTTTAAAAGCAGACATTTAAAAAGCAGATTTTCTATTTGGGATGATGGAGAAGTTTTGGTAATTGACAGTGGTAATGGTAGCACAACACTGTGAATGTAATTAGCAGCTCTGAGTAATATATCTGAATGTGCTTAAAAGGGTAAATTTTAAGTTGTATATATATTACCAGAATAAAAATTTTTTAAAAACTTCATGGAATTTAGTGAACCCTAAATTAAACCATGGATTATAGTTAAAGTACAATTTTAAAACTATGCTTCCATCAATAATGACAAATATACCACACTAATAATGCAAGGCGTTAATAGGGTGATATATGGGAACTCTGTATTTTATGCATGATTTTTCTGTAAACCCTCAAGTTCTTTAATTAAAAAAAAAAATTAAAAAGCAGATGATTTCACATTTTTAAAAAATTCTTATCCTTCTTCAGCTACTACGGGGTCACTTTTGTACCACTTCAAAGCCACATTTCTGAAAGACGTGAGCATACTTCCCATGTCCACATCTTTACCTACTCAATTCTGGCTTGTGCTCCCAAAATTCAACTAATTGGCTCTTGCTTAAGATACCAATGATTTCCATGTCACCAAATCAAATGGACATTTTTCAATCCTCATTCCTTGAAGAATGCAAAATATTACTTTAACCTGCTCTTAAATTTGTCATGAAGGAAGGAAACTTTATTTGGTATGTAAAACAAACTATTAAAAAACAACGGCTGGGAAGCAGATGTGGCTCAAGCAACTGGGCTCCCATCTACCATACAGGAAGTCCAGGGCTCGATTCCCGGGGCCTCCTGGTGAAGAAGAGCTGGCCCAAGTGGAGAGCTGGCACAGCAAGATGATGTAACAAAAAGAGACACAGAGGAAAGACAATAAGAGAGGCAGCAGACCAGGGAGCTGAGGTGGTGCAAGAGATTGAGCACCTCTCTCCCACTCTAGAAGGTCCCAGGATCGGTTCCCAGTGCTGCCTAAGAGAAGACAGACAGACACAGAAGAACACACAGTGAATGGACACAGAGAGCAGACAGCGAGTGCAAAAACAATGGGCGAGTGGGGGAGAGGGGGATAAATAAATAAATAAATCTTTTTAAAAGGGGGGGGGGCTCAATTTCATATAATGACCAAGTTAGAATGGAAGAAGAGGAAATTTTAAGGGATGAAATCAGGTAAAAGGGGAAAAAAAAGCAGAAAAGAAGAAAAACGTTAGAGTTGAAACAATGAATGCCACTGGTCTAGTCTCAATATCACCTAATTCTACAGCATTTTGAAATTCTAATGAACTTATTAACCATTGTTTACATTTTGAAGAAATTCAACTGGCTTAGTCATCATATCTATAGAAGTTCTACCTTAACTGGGTCTCCCAAGCCTTCTATTTATGTGAAAACTATTCTCTGAGTTACAAGAACAATAAGGAGAAAAATAGGTCCTCAACAAGGAGTCAAATCAAGCTAAGTATCAAAATTAGTGCAGAAAGGATTTCCTAGTTCTCTGAAGATGAGCTCGCAAAGACTTTCATAGCAAATTCATAGCACATAGCACAACAGCTCAAAAGCCTTCCAATAAAATTTTGACTTCAGTATGTCGCGGCATACTGAAAATGGGGCAGTAAAATTAGCCACTTTGAAAATAATCTTATGAAAATTGATGGAACTGCCCTACACAAACAGTGAACCCTAAGTTAAACCATGGACTACAGTTAATAGTATAATTTTTAAAATTTGCTTTCATCAATTGTAACAAATGTACCACATCAATGCAAGGTGTTAATAATAGGATGGTATATGGAAATTCTGTATTTTATGCATGATTGTTCTGTAAATCCACAACTTCTCTAATGAAAAAATAATCCTATGAATTTATTTAATGAAGGAAATTTTGTGTAACATGGCTTCAGTGATGAAAGCTAAGCTTCAAATGAGACTGAAACATGCACAAGAATTTGAACTGTATTTAGGTTTTAAGGTGATGGTTCTCAAACCACTGGTCACTTGTGGTAGCACTCTCAGGAAGGTATTTGACTGTTGACTGATTTCTGAAGATGAATAGGCATCAGCTAGTAAAAGAAGCATGGGAAAGAACATTCTAGTATGTGCAAAAACAGTAAAATATACAAGATAAAGATATTCACAGCCAAGCTTTAAGTACTTATTTTCTTCTAGTACTCATCTATATATCTTAGCCACAGATGATAATTTCCAAAAATTTCCTTCTTTATTCCTGCCACCTATTCTAAGAAAGCAAATTCATTCATTCTACAAGCAATATTAAGGACATTTAATATGGAAGTCTGAGTTTAAAGGAATGGAGAGTACAGCAAATGGTTATATACTATGATTATTAAAGGACTTTATTTTCACTAGGGGCATTATCTGGCTATTTTTAAATGTTAAACTTAGTTTTTCACTTACCTTTGAATTCCACTAATGAACGGCAATGACATTAAGAATAAAACAGTTTACATTTAGTTATAAGGAAAGAAACACAAATGACTGAATCACAAACTAGACAAAAACTACTGCAAATCCAAAGAGATTGTTTAGTATAAAGTCTAGATTCAAAACTCTAATCTTCTTGGATCATAAAACTCTTTGAAAATTTAATGAAAGCTAAGGACCCTGTGGCAGGCAGCTTCTGACAGGGCTCCCAATAATCTCCATCTCCTGGTATTTATACCATTGTGTAATCTCCCCTTGAGTGTTGGATAGACCTAGCAACTTGGTTCTAATGAATAGAATTTGACAAAGTAAGGGGATGTCTAGTCTGTGATTAGGTAATAAAAGACCATGATTTCCAACTTACTAGCACCCTCTTACTTACTTGCTCTCTGGCTTGCTTGCCCTGATGAAGAAAGCTTCCAAATTGTGAGAAACTCTATGAAGAGACCGGTGCAGCAAAGAACCTAGGGAGGCCTCCATCAACATCTCATGAGAAACTGAGGCCTCAGTCCAACAACCCACAAGGAACTGAATCTGACCAACAACTACATGAGTGAGGTAGAGAGGAAAACCTTCCCAGCCCAGCCTTGAGATGACTGCATCCTTGTGAGAGGCAGAGCTACAGAACCAGCTAGGCTACACATGGATTCCTGATGACAGAAACTGAGATGATAAATGTGTGTTGTCTTAAGCTGCTAAATTTTCGGGTAATTTGTTATATAGCAATAGATAACTAACACAGATTCTCTCTGCAGAAAAGTACACATGTACTAATTCTGGTATACATTTCAAGGAATTATGGGGACTCTGTGAAGCCCACTAATAGAACTCTTAACAGTCCAGGGATCCTAGATTAAGAAATTTCAGAAATATGAAAGGCCTGCAGAAAATAAATTTAACCATGTCATGTAATTTACCGAATGTCAGAATACTTTCCTTCCATAAAGTATTTGAAAGTTAAACCATTTCAAATAAAACTGATGTCTTAGTACTGGTACTACTAAAGGTAAAATCAAGACAAGTTACACCAAAAAATTATTTCCGAACAAAAAATTTTGTAGGTACTAAATAAATACTGAGAATAAAATAATGGCTGAGACAATGACCTTAACTCTTGAGGACTTTACTGTCTTGTGGGTGAGATAAACACACATACAACACACACACAATAACTATCAAAACAGTTGGAAGTACAGAGAGATTTGTATATGGTAGCCACTCATGTACATAATAAAACGATTTTTGTGAATTTTAATAAAGTAATTAAAATAAATACCTGTACTGTTTTTCCAAGTCCCATATCATCACCAAGAATACACCCTCTTCCTTGGATGTAGTGTCCATAGAGAAACTGGGCTCCTTCCCTTTGGTAGTCTCTCAAATACCTATTAATAGTATAAGGAATATTGTCTCCATCTTCAGATAACTTGAAAGCAATAGCAGATGATGGAAATTTTCGGTCTGGGAAATAAGGTTTTTCCAAATCTTCATCATCAAATATAAAACTCCTAGAGCAATCTTTAACAGATTTTACTTCTTGAAGTCTTTTAAGAGGTACTTTCCTTTCTAGAGAATCTGAATATAAGATGATTGCAAATGACTTCCCATTTTCATCCACCATGATAGATTTTATGCTTGCTTCACAAAGTTTTTCATTATCTGGAGATGGGGCAAGACATCTTGCTCCTGGATGCCAAATGTCTATAAAAATAAAGACAAAAATAAAGTTTCCAAATGTAGCTTATAAAGTAACACCTCATTTATCTACTGCTAGGAAAAAATAAAAGTACTCTACATACCTTTTCCAATAACTGAAATAAGATAAATTATACCTATAACATGTATATAGATATTTTCCTAAAATATAGGGACAGATGTTCTCCTGTAGTAAACAAAAAAGGGTACATAATTTATTTCCAGTGGTTCTTACCCTGGCTGTGTATCATAATCATCACCTCTGGCGATTCTGATGTAATACATACAGGCTGTGGGCATTAGGTTTTATTATTTTGTTTGGTTGTTACTGTTGAATTCAAACGGTGAATCTGATGCTGGGCCAGGGTTGAGAACCACTGATTTAAACAGTCATGATGACTTTGAACATTACGCATATTATTTATGAAATGGTATAGGAATAGTAAACAGGAATATGTAATGAGTAGGCTAAACTCCTCCATACAGCAGTACTATAATGCTTCTTCTGTTTGCTTTTTTAAAATAGTTATTCCATCTCCTTTCTCTCGTGACAGCTGTTTCTTCTCACTGTCAATAGGACTGCTCCTAAACCACTGCTTTAATTTGTATACAACTAAACAAGAATACCTCCATTCAGCTACAGTGATGTGCACCAGCTTTGTCACAGCTTTTTCCCTTCTAGATTTAGACTAGCTGAGGTTCTTGAGTGAATTCTAAGATCTCTTTCTGCTAAAATTCTATTATTCTTTGAAGTCTGACCTTTCTATATATGAACTTCTGTGCTTAACTGTACAGCCATCTATTTTATTTTCTATTAAGAAAATACAGCATTATGGGGGACTCTATAGCATACATATTATTGGTACAATTAAAAGGTACCAAGTAGAGGAAATTAAGTAAAAATAATTTTCCAAGTGGAATTTCTTATGGCAGGAATCCAAGAGAAATTGTATGGCTATAACTGTCAGAATAATAGGAATTCTTTTTCTCATACATTTCTCATTGAGATCAGATGACCACTGGTAGTTTCCTAGGGTCTTCCCATGACCTTGGGTTAGGTTTTTATAACATTCGTGATAACAATGTGACTAGGACTATACTCTCTTAAGCAAGAATAGCTCTTAATGATATTGTTCACCAGTTGCTCCTCAAAAGTAAAGCCATTATTTTGTGCCATAATCACAAGAAAAAAATTCAGTACACAAGAAAAAAATTTATTCTCCCATTCTAATCATAGGACCCCAAATGTTTGGAGTTACACTACTCCAAGAGGCAGAGTTTTAATATGAAACTAAAATCCTTGATCCACTGTAAAGGAATAACAGATAGATGAAGAGGGCCTATTTTCAGAACAGGACTGTTTGAGCCTTAAAGCTCCCTAAATTAACCCCTATAGCACTTCTTAACATACTCTTTCTGTTTCACATGATCTATTCGCCTAACTTGCAAATGCTTTATCATTTTTATGACTTAATTAACTGTTCAACATAAATGATTTAAGCACCAATTATTCACCAGATACCATACCACACAACGGGTATAAAATGAAAAACAAATGTCAAAAATGATGGTGACAAAACCTTGCCCACAACTAGTCTTTCCACATCTCATTAACTGGCCTCACCATCTACCCAATTTCTCAAGGCTGAAAACCATTATTCCACTTTTTATATTCCCTACATCCAATCCATCAGAATGTCTTGCTGGTTCTACGTCAAAAATATACCACTTTCCTCCATGGTCACTGCCACCCTTTCTCTAAAGCAAGGGTTGGCAAACTTTTTCTGTAGTCAGAAAATTCTGTAGTCAGATTTTAGCTATCTTGTTAATTTAGGGTTTTGGTTGTTGTTGTTTTTTTAATTTGTGGAGGGGAGTGTTTTTTTGTTTGTTTTTAAGCTTTTTAAATTTTTCCAACCACCTCCCTTTCCCCCATTCCCTCCCCATCCCCTTGTAACCTTTAATCTACTTCCTATCTTTGTAAATTTGCTATTTCTAATCATCTTTTATAAGTGATAATATACACTATTTGCCCTTATGTGCCTTGTTTATTTCACTGAGCATAATGTTTTCAAGGTTCTTTGATGTTGCAGCATGTCTTATAACTTCATTCTTTCTTATGGCCAAATAAAATTGCATTGTATGTATACATCACGTTTTGTTTATCCATTCATTGATAGACACTGGGTTGTTTCTACATTTTGGCTATTGTGAATAATGCTGATAGAAACACTGGTATGCAAGAATCTGTTTGAGACAGTGTTTTCACTTTCTTTGGAGATATGCCTAGAAATGTAATTGCTGGCCCATATGGTACTTCTATCTTCAACTTTTTGAGGAGCTACCATATTGCTTTCCACAGAGGCTGTACAATTTTACATTCCTACCAACAATGCCCAAGAGTTCTAATTTCTCTGCAACCTCTTGTTGCACACTTGTTCCATTTTTTAATAATAGCCATACTTATGGACATGAAGTGGTGTGTCACTGTGGCTTTTATTTGCATTTCCCTACTGGCAAATGATGTTGAGCATCTTTTCTTATACTTCTTGGCCATTTGTACATCTTCTTTGGAGAAATGTCTATTCAAGTCTTTTGCCCATTTTTCAAATTGAGTTGTCTTTTTGTTGTTGCATTGTAAAAGTTCTTTTTACATTCTGGGTATTAAGCCCTTATCCAATTTATGGTTTGCAACTATTTTCTCCAATTCTGTTGTTTGTCTTTTCACTTTGTTGATAATTTCCTTTGATGCACAAAAGTTTTTTAATGTTGATGAAGTCCAACTTATCTATTCTTTTGTTGCTCATGTTTTTTGGTATCATATCTAAGAATCCACTGCTGAATCTATTTTAGGTTTCGGAGACCACATGGTCTCTCACTCATATACTGCAAAAGCAGCCACAGACAATACATAAATAAATGAGTGGTCTTTGTGACAATAAAACTTCATTTACAAAAATAGATGGCAGGGGGAAGCGAATGTGGCTCTATCGATTGGGCTCCCACCTACCATATGGAAGGCAAGCTGGCCCACACCTGCAGACAGCTGACGGCCCACACCCGCGAATGGCACAGCAAGACTACACAACAAACGGAGACAAGCAGACACAGAAGAGCGCACAGGAAATGGACACAGAGAGCAGAGAGCGAGCACAAGTGGCAAGGGGGGTGGGAGGGATAAATAAATAAATAAATCTTTAAAAAAAAACAAGATGGCAGGCTGTTTGCAATCTTTGCCCTTAAGCATGCCACCATCAGCTTTCTCCTATAGACTGCTACAGACTCCTAATCAGTCTCTCTGTTGCAACTATTTTCCCCTTATGATTTTCCTTATGATCTGGTCCCTCCCTTCCTCTTCAATTTCCTACCCTCTCTCCTTCTTTCATTCCAAATTGGCTTCTTGGGTATTCTTCACATATGGCAAACATGCTCCCATTTCAGGGCTCTTGAGCTTTCTGTTCCTTCCCTAGATACTTTTTTTTTTTTTCAAATACGATTTATTGGGAATAACATCACATTTCAATTATTTATGTGTACATACATACATATACACCCAGAAATTATTTGACACTTCAGTTCATAAAAGTTTTATATTCAAAACATATAACATTATATATTGATACCACAAACAATTCTGGTATTTTTAAAAGCAGAATTTTTTTATATGAATTACCAGTGTAAAATGCTCTTTTCAGATCCAAATACCCCTTTTCAAAATATTGCAAAGTAGTTTAATTAAATAAATCTTTAGGCTGTTCAGATGACAGAAAGATTTTATTCTGATGTCTTCAATTTGGACCTTCTTCTATAAAATCTAGTTAATAGTCCAAACTTCAAATCAGGGTCAGCTTGTTTCCTCAAGTAAGGGCCACTGGACTAGCTGGCATCTCAAGAAAGTGATGCTAGAGTTTCCAAGCCTAAAGGGTAAGCCAGACTCAGCATTCAATAGTGGAACTGCTGGGCTTCTCTTCCATCCTTCTAAAAATGAACCTGGTCCCCACATACAGTGTGACTACATGCATACCCTGGAAGTCAGATGTTTAAGAAAACCATAATGTTGATACTAATGGTTGACTACATAGAAAGCAAATGTACATATTCTCCTAGACACAGTGTAAGTGAAGGAATTTCTGACCAGGATTGATTCAATACAGTTATACCTTTTTACTGCTGTGAACGAAACAGGTGAAATGGCTAATATATCTGGAATAACGAGGGGTCATCTGTGGTTCCAGCCTTCTCATGCTGCTTTAAGGGGCTAAAAGTCCTCCACAATGAAGCCAACACCATTATAACAACTGAGACTCTCAGTTAACAGAGGGAGGCTCACCAGACTAGTCAATCTATGGTTCTCATTAACAAGTACAACAGACATCAAACTATCAACCCTGGATTCAACCAATAAATTAAAATTTAAAAAGAAGACACTGCTTTTTACTTTTTTTTTTTTTTTTTAAAAGGAGGTACGGGGATTGAACCTGGGACCTCGTATGTGGGAAACAGGCACTCAACCACTTGAGCTACACCCGCTCCCAACCACTGCTTTTTAAAACATTCTTTTCCAAAGGTCTTAAGGCATCATTGCTCATTCTCCTCTTTGAGACTTACTCCTCAGAGTTAACTTCAGCCAACAGAACTGAATATCCAAAACACAGAAGGCTACAGAATAAAAGCAAAGCAATTCTCAATTCTTAGTCAACAGTGACAAAGAATTGACTTGGAATATATTAATAAAATAAGGCAAATGGACAGTGACCTGCCAGGAATGCAATTCATCTCAGGAACTGGAAATGATCTACCATGAAAAGAAGCTCCTTTCTCCAAAACATTTACAAATGAAACTTCCAGATAAATATATCTGGCAACCTACAATTTACAACATAAAACAACTGTAGACTTCCACGGATATTTAAGTGGATGATTCTTTCACTTCATTCACTTCAATAGCACCTCAGAGGTGTCTTCACTGATGATCCAAACTAAAAATAGCACCCCTACCACTCTTTTTTTGCTTTACCCAAGGGAAATATAAAATATCTGTTGTATGTCTACCCAACTTAAGTTCCCTAGAGCACGTTTGTTCATTCCTATAACCTGAGCACCCAAAACAATGCCTGAAACTCAAGAAATTCTTGCAGAATTAATAAATATTTTATGTAACTAACATTTGAGGGTTTGTGTGCCAGACATGTGGTTCAGATACAGCAGCTCATTAATTAAACCTCACAACAACCTCTTCATTACTTGATGTAAGTAATACTATTAGTTTCAAAACAGAAGTTAACCAAATTGCCCAGTCATATAGCTATTAAGTGGCAGAGCCTGAATTTGAACCCAGCTATCTGGCCTTGTAGCTACAACATTATGCTAGCTCACACATGAATTAATAACTCCCTGGAACTTAGCAGCCCCTACCCCCTTAAACTGGCATATGAGCATCCCAATCACCATCATTTCCACACAGCAGCTTCATCTATTTATTTTACCTGCCAGGCTCATAGGTATACATATTTGTGGTTCCTGAGTTACAGCTTCAAGAAATCCAAGCTCTCTGAGTTTAAGCGTATTCCTTAAGCTCTCTGTGCTTTGGCTCTGAATTCCTCATCCATTTAATGAGATCAGTAACTTCCTCAAAGAAAAACATGTGGATAGATAAGTGAACATATTGCTGGGCACACAACAAGCACAATACCTGGTACCTTGTTATATCACATTATAAAATGGAAGTGAAGAATTTGGAGGCAGAAGGCATCCCAGATGATGTGTGGCAGATAACCACACCTTCCTTAAATCATCTCTGCCTGATCCAATAAGGTGGATTATAAAGCCCTGATTCAGTACATCGTATATTAAGCTTTGTGCAATAAAAGTAAACTGAACTAAATCTCTTCACCTTTATTCAAATTCTTAACAAACTTCTACTATTCACTAAAAACTGAGGCATACAAGGATAAAGAAAAAAAAAAACCCTAACATTTACTGAATGCTTACTGTGGACCACATAAGTGCTTTGCATACTCCATCTCATTTAATAATCACAACAACCCAGCAATGATCCCAATTTTACAAATGAAGAAACTGCCCAAAGTTGGTCAGCAAGTAATTTTCTGAGGCCAGCACTAGGACCAAGAGCAGGCTGATTCTAGGGTTCTAGACACAGAATCGCAAACCGGCCCAGCCCTGTAATGGTTCACAATCTCCAGAGGCCACTCAGAAAAATCACAGGGTACAACCCAATCCGAAGGGTACAGGCAGGCCTGGATCCAAACCCGCGCGGTAAAGACAAGGTGTCTGGGCAGGGAGGCGAGCGCGGAGCCTATACCTTTGCCGGCGGTTTCCGCTCGGGGCTTCGGGACAGAGGGATCCATCTGGCCAGTGGGAGGAGCCTGGCAGCCCGGCTGCATTTAACACCAGACCCGCGGTGGAGGACAGCGAGGAGGGGGCGGGCAGCAACACCTTCAGCCCCTGTCCGCACATCGCCCCCTCGGAGCCCGACCACGGGAAGGGAGGAGCAAAAGTGGAGGCTGACGAGGGCCCAGGGAGAAGGGGGTAGCGGCGTCCGGGACGAAGGACGCTGTGTGAGTCTGCCAACGCGGCGCTCACCAAGTCGACTCAGGCTCCGCCGCCGAAGGAGGACAGGACACGAGCATGGCGACCCCTTCCCCTCCCTCTTAGGGTCAGGCCTCTCTCCACTACACGCAGCTCATTGCAACCAAACTTGGAAAGTCCCGCGAGAACTGATTTCTGTCACTGGGATCTCGCGCGAATAAACTCTTAGTTTACAGGACCCGAGCGGTCTTCCTTCCGTCTCTCCCCCAGGAGACTGGAGGCGTAACGGTTCGCGATAGATGCAAGTATCGCGATGTTTGGTATTGCACGCCGGGCTGGTGCAGGTTCTGCTTTTGAAAGGTAGCGACAGGCTCGGACGACTGGTAATCTTTTAAGGACCTGCTAGGAGGATGGTGGCCTGGGAGAAGACCCGTCGTCCCCGCAGTCCTGGTCTGCTGGTTTATATTGGTGCTTGGTGATCTCATGTTGTCGCATGCCTAGGAACTTAAGAAAACGAGCCATTCCCTCCCCTGTACAGGCCGAGTGAAATTAGCTCTCTTTCGTGGGTCATAAACTTAAAAAATATAGTAAATCCCAACAACTTCTTTGGGTACAAGACCAACAACACTTGCCATAAATAGAAGGTAAACATTAAAATACTATTAAAATTTGATATTTTTCCTTGTACCATCTAAAGGTACCAGTAGTTTCTGTAACACATTATGCGAAAACACTACTCTAAGTAAACCAGAATGCTTTTCTAAGCAACTTCAGGGTACTATACCACTCAAGAGTTAATTGGATGCTGTATAACACTTTTCCAGATGTTATGGATTGTCTAATTCAAAGATAGTTCCTGCACATGTTAAAATATGTTTTCATATACAACTTGAATTAGGTTAACCAGGAAGGGCTTGCATTGGTTTCCTATTGCTGCTGTAACAAATTCATCACAAATTTGGCGGCTTAAAAACACAAATTTATTATCTTGCAGTTAGGTAGGCCGAAAGTCCAACTCTGGACTCACTGGGCTAAAATCAAATGCCAGTAAGGCTGCCTTCCTTTCTGGAGGTTGGAGGGGAGAATCGGTTTCCTAGCCTTTTTTAAGTTTCTAGAGGCTGCCCACATTCGTGGGCACACAGTCCTTTTATTCAGGCTTCAAAGCCAGCAACACTGCATCTCTGACCCTTCTTTCATTGTCACATCTTCCTCTGGGAAGCTGGGAAAGGTTCTTAAGGGCTCATTGATTGGGTCTACTTGAGTAATCCAGGTTAATCTCCCGATTTCCAGGTCTACACTCTTAGTCACATTGGCAAAGGCCCCTTTGCCATGTAGATAACATAGATTCTGGGAATTAGGACATGGACATTTTTGGGAGTATCATTGGTCTGCCTACTATAGAGACTTGATGAGGAAATCTATATTGCTTATTTGCCCAGCAAATACATATCCATTCTTTCACAAATACTAAACATTAATAGTATATTTTCATCTAGAATAGCATTCTTTTTTTTTACCAGCAGGTAGGAAACTGTCTAAGACAATCATCTAGCTCATCCACGAACTGTGTGAGGTAACGTCTTTGTACTTCAATACTCCCACTCATAAAATGAGGCTTCTAATCATAACCTCCTCAAAAGGGTTATTAGGAGAATTAAATAAGATAATTAAGAAAAACACAAAATAGTGCTTGCCTCATAGTAAGGAATATATGTTTTGCTATTATTGTTATCAATAGAAAGCATCCACTTGAAAGTTGGATTCTACATAGCTATTGATTCAGTTTAATATTTTGATCAAGAGTTCAGAATACATTATTACTTAGATTAGAATTTTAGACTGGATTCTAACTTAAAACTTCTATAGCTTGTTTGACATATTAATGTCTTATATACAGCTAAAAAAGAAAAAATACTACTGAGTATAATTGTAACTGTTGATTCTGACATTCCTCCTAATGTTGGAAATTTTAAAATATAGAAAAAAATCTTCTCAGAATTGATGAAATATATTTTTTACTTAAATTCATTTCCCATTATCTCTAAAATCGATGGCAAATGAAAATGTCAAAGTTAATTTTTTTTCTATAATGACCAGAGAAGTTTGATTTTTTCCCCCACTGAAATGATTAGTTGTATAATATTGATGCCAAGGAAAAGCAGGTACATACTCCCAGTGCGCCTTAAAAGCCAATTCCTGAGACACCGGGGTTTCAAAGAGGAAAACAGTTTATTTGCACAAAGAAAGGAGGTCAGTTGCCTTAGATGGCCCAATAACTGCCTCCTTGATTTGCAGAAATTTTAATATTTAATAACATCAGGGTGCTAATGAAAAATTGGGGTGGAGCTGGACACAGGTCCCTTCATTAATAAACATTAAGGAGACTTCAACACCCCACTCACATCATTAGATAGAACAACTAGATAGAAGAGCAACAAGGAAACAGAGAACTTGAACAATATGATAAACGAGTTAAACCTAACAGACATATGCAGAACCCTGTATCCAAACTCAGTGCGTTATACATTCTTCTCAAGTGCCCATGGATCTTTCTCCAGGATAGACCACATGTTAGGGCACAATGCAGCTCTCAATAAATATAAAAAGATTGAAATTATACAAAGCATCTTCTCAGATCGTAATGGAATGAAACTGGAAATCAATAACAGGAAAAAAAGTAAATTCACAAATGTGTGGATGCTGAACAACACACTCCTAAATAATCAGCGGGTCAAAGAAGAATGGCAAGTGAAATCAGTAAACATATTGAGACAAATGAAAATGAGAACACAACTTATCAAAACTTATGGGATACAGTGAAGGCAGTCTTGAGAGGGAAATTGATAGCACAAAATGCCTATATTAAAAAAGAGAAGGAAATTAGCTCAAAGATTTACGTGAACAACTAGAGAAACTAGGAAAAGAACAGCAAACCAATCCCAAAGCAAGCAAAAGGAAAGAAATAATAAAAATTAGAGCAGAAATAAATGAAATTGAGAACAAAAAAAGAAAAGAAAATCAATAAAACTGAATGCTGGTTCTTTGAGAAAATCTATAAAATTGACAATCCCCTAGGTAGACTAATAAAGAAAAAAAGAGAGAAGATACAAATAAATACAA
>JAQZBX010007790.1:0-30951 GCA_029593785.1 Cabassous unicinctus | reverse complement strand
ACAAAACTGAATGCTGGTTCTTTGAGAAAATCTATAAAATTGACAATCCCCTAGGTAGACTAATAAAGAAAAAAAGAGAGAAGATACAAATAAATACAATGAGAAATGAAAGGGGGGAAGTTACAACTGACCTCATAGAAATAAAAAGAATCGTAAGAGGATATTATGAGAAACTATATGCAAACAAACTAGACAACCTAGATAAAATGGACAAATTCCTAGAAATGCACAATCTACACTGATGCTATAAGATATACAAGAACTTAACAAACCAATCACATTTAAAGATATTGAATCCATCATCAAAAATCTCCCAGCAAAGAAAAGTTCAGGACCAGATGGCTTCACAGGTGAATTCTACCAAGCATTTCAAAAAGAATTAACACCAATCCTGTTTAAACTCTTCCAAAAAATTGAAGAGGAGGGAAAATTACCCAACATATTTTATGAAGCCAATATCACCCTAATACCAAAGCCAGGTAAAGATACTACAAGAAAAGAAAATTACAGACCAATCTCTAATGAACATAGGTGCAAAAATTCTCAACAAAATACTTGCAAATTGAATCCAACAGCATATCAAAAGACTTATACATCACAACCAAGTGGGATTTATTCCTGGTATGTAAGGCTGGTTCAACATAAGAAAACCAGTCAACGTAATACACCACATAAACAAGGTGAAGTGAAAAAAAACACATGATAATCTCAATTGATGCAGAAAAGGCATTTAACAAAATCCAGCATCCTTTTTTGATAAAAACACTTCAAAAGATAGGAATAGAAGGAAAATTTCTCAATGATAAAAAGCATATATGAAAACCCCACAGCCAACATCATACTCAATGGGGAAAGGTTGAAAACTTTCCCTCTAAGATTGGGAACAAGACAAGAATGCCCACTGTCACCATTGTTATTCAATATTGTACTAGAAGTTCTAGCTAGGGCAATTAGACAAGAAAAAAAAAGGCATCCAAATAGGAAAAGAGGAAGTAAAACTCTCACTATCTGAGGATGACATGATCCTGTACTTAGAAAATTCTGAAATATCCACGACAAAGTTACATGAGCTAATAAATGAGTTCAGCAAAGTGGCAGGATACAAGATAAACATGCAAAAATCAGTAGTGTTTTTGTACACTAGTACTGAACAATCTGAGGAAGAAATCGGGGAAATTTTCATTTACAATAGCAACAAAAAGACTCAAATACCTAGGAATTAATTTAACCAAAGAAGTGAAGGGCCTGTATGCAGAAAACTACAAAACAATGCTAAAAGAAATTTTAAAAGACCTAAACAAATGGAAAGACATTCCATGTTCATGTATTGGAAGAATAAATATTGTGAAGATGTCAATCTTACCCAAACTGATTTATAGATTCAATGCAATACCAATCAAAATCCCAATAGCTTACTTTACAGAATTAGAAAAGGCAATTACCACATTCATTTGGAAGGGAAAGTGCACCTGAATAGCCAAAAGCATTCTAAAAAAGAAGAGCAACATGGGAGGAATTTCACTGCCCGAACTTGAAATATATTACAAAGCTACAGTGGTCAAAACCGCATGGTACTGGCATAAAGATAGACACATCTATTTGTGGAATAGAATTCAAAATCCAGAAATAAACCCTCACCTTATGGTCAACTGGGTTTTGACAAACCTACCAAGTCCATGTTAACGGGGCAAAACTGTCTTCAACAAATGATGCTGGGAGAACTGGATATCTATAACCAAAAGAATGAAAGAAGACCCCTATCTCACTCCCTATACAAAAATCAACTCAAAATGGATCAAAGACCTAAATATAAAAGTCAGGACCATAAAACTACTAGAAGAAAGCATAGGGAAACATCTTCAAGTCCTTGTAGTAGGTGGTGGTTTCTTGGACCTTACACCCAAAGCATGTGCAACAAAAGAAAAAATAGATAAATGGGATCTCCTCAAAATTAAACACTTTTGCACCCCACAGAACTTTGTCAAAAGGGTGGAAAGGCAGCCAACACAATAGGAGGAAATATTTAGAAATCACGTATCTGATAAGGGGTTAATATCCAGGATATATAAAGAGATGTTACTACTCAACAATAAAAAGACAAATGACCCAACTAAAAAGTGGGCAAAAGACTTGAATAGACATTTGTCCAAAGAAGAAATACAAATGGCAAAAAAACACATGAAGAAATGCTCAACATCACTCATGATTAGGGAAATGCAAATCAAAACTAAAATGAGATAATTTCTCACCTATCAGAATGGTCACTATTAAAAAGAGAGAGAACTACATGTGTTGGAGAGGATGTGGAAAGATAGGAACACTTATTCACTGTTGATGGGAATGCAAAATGGTACAGCCACTGTGGAGGACTGTTTGGCAGTTCCTAAAGAAGTTGAATAGACATGCCATGTGACCCTGCAATACCACTACTGGGTATATACCCAGAAGAACTGAGAGCAGTGACACGAACAGATATCTGCACACTGATGTTCATAGTGGCATTATTCACGATCACCAAAAGTTGGAAACAACCCAGGTGTCTATCAACTGATGAATGGATAAACAAACTGTGGTGTATTCACACGATGGACTATTATGCAGTTGTAAGAAGAAATGAAGTTGTAAAGCATATGACAACATGGATGAACCTGGAGGACATTATGTTGAGTGAAGCAAATACTGTATGATTGCATTACTATGAACCAAATATATTGTGTAACATATTGTATGATTTTAAAAAAAAATTGTATATGTAGCCAGTACATTTAATTGGGAAATGGATGTTTCTATTCAACTGTGTTTTCTTTTTAGTTTTTAATTGTTTATATTTTCAATTATTAAATGTACAAAATAAAGTTAAAAATTAAAAAAAAAAAGCAACTGTACAGCTCTCTCTCTTTTTTTTCTGCCTGGACCAGCCTGCAAGTATACCTGGCACCCATAATCTGTTATTTCCTCCCATTTCTATTCTCTTCTTTCAGTCCCTTAATAAACTACTGGCCTAACTGAATAAATAAATAAATAAATAAATAAATATTAAGGGGCTGAACAGGATGAGGGTGGGCCCCAAACTAGGGGGAGTAACAAAGTTACAATCATTATCAGAGATCAAGGTTCTGGGACAGAGTAGAGGTCACAAGGTTTTCCACATGGATATTAAACAGAAGGGTGGAGTGGTTACCATCACAATAGTAAGCAGACACAAGGGTGATGCTAAGTCTAGAGTAACTATAAATAGGGGTGAGACCTTTTTACAATGACTATCACAATAGCAGGTCTAGGCTAAATCCAGCCAGTTTCAGCAATTTCAGATATTAACTTTTTGCTCTTTTATAAAATAAAGGCATCTATATAATGATTCTGTAATCATAATTGTTTGTTAATTCTTAACCTTCAGTTACAGTATTGTCTTGTTCTTCCAGAGGTTTATGGATATAAGATATAGATCCTTAGAGCTGACCTTCTAAATAAAAGTGATAAGACAAATTCAGAATTAAATTTTTATTTAAATGAAAGAGATAATCTGATTGAAGGAATACCCTTGTGACTAAAAGAATAGGGAAGCGGGTGTGGCTCAGTGGATAGAGCCCCCGTTTACCATATGGGAGGCCCGGGTTCGCTTCCCGGGGCCTCCTTGTGAGGGCAGGCCGGCTCCCGCGGCGCCGTGGGCTGATGCGGCAAGACCTCACAGCAAGGGGGAGATAAGCAGACACAGAGAAGACACCCAGCGAATGGACACAGCAGCACAAGCAGCAAGGGGGGGTGATAAATAAATAAAATAAATAAATCTTTAAAAAATAAATAAATAAAAATAAAAGAATAAAAGGTTTCCTCATTTTCTGAGTGCTCATTACTTAACACCCCCCCATAGTTATGATGCATATTGAAGCAGAAATCATCATAACATGAAAATATGTTTTAGTGAACTAGATACCTTATAAAATTAGACATCCTCAGACATTCTTTCCCCACTAAACAGTAGCTTTTATCCATGTCCATTGCATAGACATCCTTGTCTAGTTGCTGATGTTTTAAACATCCAACACTATGATGCAAATCACTGCAAAGTGAAACTGAAATTCTTGCAAAATAGATAGGAATTCCTGAAGTTAATAAAAGTGATGTTGACTAACTGAACTACTTGCAAAACCTATGCAAAGTCAAGGCAGTTAACCCTACAGAAAGAGAAAACAATAACAAAGATGATGATAGCATAGGTGTTCCAAAAGAATATTACTTAAACATCAACGAGCCTCTTAAGAAAGATGATCAATATTTTGGGGAAAAAAATAATTTCTAGGTTCTCACTACAAAAGTCAAATACATATATCTATATAGAGATCTCCAAAATTGTGAGTTAATCTAGCAAAAATAATAAAGAAAAAAAAAGATATGAAAACCTAAGACAGCAAAAAAGTTGAGTCTTAGAATTTGAGTTAAATGATATTAGTTTGTAGTATTCCTCCCCTGATACAATGTTCCAGCCAACTTTAGCAATAGAAAGAAAGGAATAAAGGAAGAAAAGATGAATGAGGGCAAGTGAAAGGTAGAAATAGATGTGTACTGCTTTGCCAAGAAGTAACTTAAACCCTAAAGATTTTAAAACTTGGGCCAAACAAAAGAAAATTTGAGGCTTGAGCCAGGTTTAATGAAAGATATATAGTGACTGACAGGTCGGTATTATAAATATGCCATAATCCCATATGATGACTATTATTACATCTTGAACCTTCACCAAAGCCATTTTTACCTCATACACTCATTGAATATTAGAACTCGAAGAAATCTTAGGAATCACTTGATCCATTGTGAAAAATGTTCACTTGAAATAGTTTGAGAAATGCTGGGTGATTTACTCAAGGTCACAAAATAGCAAATACCACTAAAACATGATGCCTGATTCTCATTCCAATATAATAGGTCTATAAAAGTATTTGCAGAAGAGAATTTTAGATTTGTAATTTTAAAACCTATGATTCTATTTCATGTAATATTTCATATTTCTTGTCAGATAATAATCCTGAAATTCTTGCAACAAAACATCCAGAAAAGCTGAACGATATATTTTTATATAAACACTCAAAATGCATAGCTGAGCTTATAAAAAACAAAGTATGTGAAATAATCATAGGCCAAAACTAAGGACTGGCTTATTGAACTGGTGCGTAGGCCACTGCTATCGTGGGAGCATTTGCTTACCTCAATTACAAAAAGGTTTCTGTTTTAACTATCTTGTGGGGACCGAAGAGGTGGTCTTAAGTTATCACAAGGTACCAAATTGGGCTGGAGACTCTAATTTAAAAATCAGAAGACTTGAAAGGCAACACCCTCAGTGAAATGATAGTGTTAGCTGAACACTCTGGGTTCCAGGCTTCTAGGTTCTTGGCTATGTTGTGTAAGGGAATTTAAGGACACGCCATAGGGTAGGCAAGGGAGTAAAGAGTTTATTAAGAAACAAGAAAAGGAAAAAAGTACACAAACCCAGACAACGGTGTGGGTGTGCTACACGGTGAGATGCGCACATGGGGCCCCGGGTTAGGCCTTTTTAAGATATTTCCTCCTCCCCTTTCCTAATGTTGGGGAGGGGCCCCAGCTGTCTGCTGTTCTGATTGGTTCCCTTATGACCCCAAGTTGTTAGCTCTCAGGGGACCAAGGAGTAGTCTTTTGTTTGGAGTTATCAGGGGCTTCCTCTTGAGCCCAGGGTCTCCATAGGGTCTTTCTGGCTTTGTACTTTGTAATGGCCTTCTCTCATGGGGTTACTGGTTGGGGTCTCATGGCCATGTTCTCTGCCAGGTCTCAGCTGTGACTCAAGTCTTCCCTCTTTCCCTATACTAACCTGCCTCAAGAGACTAGAAAAAAATCTGGACACTAGAAAAGGGGAAGATAAAGAAAGGAACTTGTCTATCTGGACTTGAACTCTGTTGTGGGGAGTTCAAAGAGGGGATTATTAATTTCCCCTGAAATTTTGAAACCACAGCCATGCCCTCAAACAGATTCAGTTTAGGATTTGAATATTTACAATCCATGTGGTCTAGGGAACCCCAAGCCAAGATAATAGCATAATGTAATGCCAGGTTAATAGGTTCCAGTTTCCTAGAAAGAAAGCAGCATATCTTTTCTAGAGAGAAACATGTTTAAACAAAGACTCCTCAGAATTCCCAGACATAAAGTTCCATCAAACAACTCACAATCCAAAAACTACAAATCACACAAAGAAATAAGCCACCATTAGCAAGAGCCAGTAGAAACAATATGCAACAGAAATAAACCCTTAGGGATTCAGTTAATAGAAGTATTAGATATAAAGCGTTTCTAAGGTGTGATTAAAATATTTAATAGTTTTTTAAAATGGAACTGAAAACATAAGGAAAAAAAAAAAGACACTGTCAAAAAACACCAAGTAGACATTTTAAAAGAACTAGAACATCTGGAAAAGAAAATTTTAATTATTGAAATTAAAAACCAATGGTAAATTAAACAGCATATTAAACACAATTTATATAGAATTCATGAACTGAAAGATAAATTTTAAGAAATGATCCCAAATGTAGGGTCAAATAGATGGAAAATACAAAAGAAAGGTTAAGAGAAATGGAAACAAAAAGGCAAAAGTCTAAAATACATCTAATTGGATTTCTAAAAGTAATGAATAGAGACACTAGTGAGAGGAAATGTTCAAAGAAATAATAGCTGAAATCCTCAGATTCAGGAAGCATGAAATGAATTGCATACAGTATAAATAAAAAAATAAGTCAGTAAATAGACAAATTTAAGTGAAATTGTAGAAGAAAGAAGAATCTTGAAAGCAGCTATTAGGAAAGACAGATTACCTCTTTACAATAAAATGACAATTTGATAGCAGCAGACTTCCCAATAGTAATAACAAAGCCAGGAGATGATGGGACAGTAACTTCAAAGTGCAAAGATTAAATAATTGTCAACCTAGAATTTTATAGCCAGCTAAACTATAGTGTGGGGAAAATAAAAGTGTTTTCAGACAAAACCAAAAACATCACACCAATAGATTCTCTCTACAGTATATTTTTAAAGGATTTGGAACCCAGAAGGAAGATCTGAAATGTAAACAGGAATGATTAACCTAACAATTTGGTAAACAACCATTGACTGTAAAAAACTTTAATGATAGCAATAATGATTTAATTTTGGGGGTATAAAAATAAATAAAATTAAATACTGGAAAATAGTAATTTATAAAATGGGGTAACAGTGAAAGAATTTAAATTTAAATTCTTAAATTTAGGAATTTAAGATTTTTCTGTTGGAAAAGAGGTAGAGATATTGATAACTCTTACTAAATGAAGTGTCCATATAAAAATGTTAGCATAAATGTAATGGAATATTAAATGAATGTATAAGTTTTAATAGAAAGGGTATGATAAAATCCATTCAATCCAAGAGAAGACTGGAAAGGGAGAAAATAAAGCACTAGCATGATTAATAGAATGCACAAAATAGTAAAAATAAACCTATATATTTCAATAAGGGCAGTAAATGTATTAAACAGATTAAACTTGCCTGGTAATAGTGACTTTCAGATTGGAAAAAAAAAACAAAATTCACTTATATGCCACTTATAAGATACACACCTGAAAAATAAAGTCAAGATTGAAAGTAAAAACAAAACAAAACAAAACAAAAACAAACAACAACAAAAACATAATAGAGAAAGCTTGATATAGCTCACAATATTAATAAAAAAAATACAAAACAAGCTTTAATGCAAAAAGCCTGGCTGACGAAATTAACTATATCATAAAAGGCAGAGTTTATCATGGAGGTAGAAAAGTGCTCAACTTATAGCGACCTAATAACAGTCTCAAAGTATATGAAAGCTGTCAAAATTTCAAGGGGAAACTAATAAATTCACAAACATGCTGGGAATTTTTAATATACTTCACTGGTAATTGATAATTGTCAGATTAAAAAATAGTAGAATTGAACAACAATTAACAATTTTGATCTAATGGACATACAGAATATTCCATCTTACTGTTAGAGAACAAATATCTGTCCAAGTACATAAGAATATTTACAAAAACTGACCATAAACTGTCATAAGAAAGTCTCAACAGCTTTCCAACAATCTACTATATATAGATAATGTTCTTTGATTCCACACTAAGTTAGAAATCAATGTTTTAAAAATACTTTTTAAAGATAATATATTTGGAAATTTTAAAACACATTTCTAAATAACTTATGGGTCAGAGAAGAAATCATGAAGGAAAATTAGAAAGTAAATGTGTAACAAAGTTTAAAAGTTTGTAAATTGAACGATTTCAGCTGAGTTCCCAAGACAATAAACTCTACATTTTAATGTAAGATAGTCTTCTGTGCAAAATTTCCAAAGGAAGTCATCAATACAGATTTTATTATCTTAATTCCTCACCTACACTGAGGATATAAAAGGTTGGGAATGGGAGATTAGAGGAAGAGAACAAATTTTTGATAGAACTATTGCAGTGTTAAGTCCCATACCCCTTACCTCACACTCCACTTAGAAAGTTTGATCTGCATCCCTTAGAATTTTTGGGACATGGTGGAATATAGATTCAAACCCTAGAAATCTGAAGGGCAAGTACTACAGCTAGCTAACTGCTTTATCCCGGAGTTTATTGTCACAAAAGGATGTACATTTCCTCTAGAGAAGATGTGAGTCGTAGGTGAAAGAAAGCCAACATGGGCTTCAAGATGACCTTAGGAGGGGACTGGGACTGCTGGAGGTAGGGGTAAAGGAGTGACTCTGAAGAACACAGGAAAGCATCCTATGAGAGAAAGATGTCTGGGGAGAGCACGTGCAGTCTCGTGGCAGTAGTAGTTAGATTAGAGTTTCCTGTTCCTTACTTTATCTCCCTTTCCCCAAATCAGCTGTGGAGAAGTCAGAAGTAGCCTAAGAGGTAGGGTAAGAGGCAGGCATGAAACAAATATATAAAAGCAATTGCCCCACTGCAGACACC
This sequence comes from Cabassous unicinctus, assembly GCA_029593785.1. Classification (NCBI taxonomy): domain Eukaryota; kingdom Metazoa; phylum Chordata; class Mammalia; order Cingulata; family Chlamyphoridae; genus Cabassous; species Cabassous unicinctus. Next base: position 21,973 of record JAQZBX010007790.1, on the reverse strand, counting down.
TCATCTGTATAGCAGGTGTGAGCTCTGGGAGGGGAAAACATTTAACTTTGAATGAGTATTGAAGTCTTAATTATTATACCAAATGAGTATTGAAGTCTTAATTATTATACCATGGTGGCCTTATTAATTACCAAATGGACACTTTAATTTGTTTATTTTTAGTGACAAGAAATGACCACAGGATTTTTTGCTATTGAGAGAGCCCAGAAGAATCATGTGACTTTTCCTACTTTCCATTGAAGGGTAAGGGGAAAATTAGCAATGTGGATTTGAATGAGAAATGTGGCAGATAAGTGAATTTATATTCTGAATTCATGCTATGAGTCCTGCTTGTTCAACTTAGAACTGAATAATAGTATAAATACTACATATCAAAATCTGTAGGAAATCAGTACTTAGAGGGAAAAAAATACTTGTATTGAAAAAGAAGAAAATCTGAAAATTAATGATCTAAGCATCCAAGTTACCAAAAGAACAAACTAATCCTAAAGGAAATAGAAAATAAATAATAAATAACAGAAATTGATGAAAGAGTAATTAAAAACACAATAGAGACTATCAACAAAGCCAAAAGTTAAATCCTTGAAAAGATTGTTAAAGTAGGCAAACCTCTGATGAAATGCATCAAAGAAAAAGAGAAAAGGCACAAACGTTAGGAATGAAAAATAGGGCAAAACTAAAGAGAATTCAGAGATTTTAAAAAATGAGAGTATACCACAATTTTGTGCCAACAAATTTTCATGTATATTTCCTCTAATAATTTTATCAAAAAGGAAAAGAAGACCTGAATAAATCTATAACTGTTAAAGAAACTGAGTAGTTGAAAATGCCCCTCCAAGAAAAGATCAGATCCAGGTGGCTATACAGGAAAGTTCTACCAAATATTTAAGGGAATAGATAACTCCAGTCTTATATAAACCGTTCCAGAGAATTTTTTTTTTTTTTTTTTTTTTTTAAAGAAAGAAAGAAGCGCTCCCTGTGGTGGATTGAATTGTGTACCCCAGTTTGGACAAGTTCTTGGTCTTGGTCTGCATTCTGGTGGGTATGGTCCCATTGTCAATAAAAACACTTCAAGGTGTTACTTTCAGTTCCAGTGTGGCCCAACTGAATCAAGTCATGCTTTAATCTGGATTACTGGGCTCCTTTATAAACAGAGTGAAAAATAGAGGGAAAAGAAGTCAACAGAACCCAAAAGAGAAAGGAGAAGATGCTGCCATGTACATTGCCAAATGATAGATACGCCAAGGTGCTCTAAAGATCGCTGGCCAGCCAGAAGACATGGACTCTCAGAGGAAGCAGTCTTCAGGCTCTGAAAACGTGAACCAACCAATTCCTGTTGTTAAGCCAAGTCAATGCATGATATTTGTTTTAACAGCTAGGAAACGAAAACACTCCCCAATTTACTTCATAAACTTGGTGAAAACATTATAGCAAAATCTAATAAGGACAACATGAGAAATGAAAATAAAAAGCCAATTTCACTTATGAGCATAGATGCAAGAATTCTAAATGAAAAACTAGTGAACTGAATTTAATTTTGAATAATAACAGCAACAATAATAATAACACATCATGACCACGTTGAGTTTATCTCAGGAATGCAAGTTTAGTTTAGTTGGAAGATCTAGAAAAAACATTTTTAGAAATCCAACCACATATTAGCAAAATAGCAATAGAAGGAAATGTCGTTAACTTGATAAAGGGTTTCTATTGTAAACCTGCAGCAAACATCATATTTAATGTAGAAATGTTAGAAGCATTACTTTTGTTTTGTTTGGTTTGGTTTTAAACAAATCAATTTTTGATACATATTAATAAAACATACAATTCATCCAAAGTGTATAATCAATGGTATTTGGTATAATCATAGAGCTGTGCATTCATCACTTCAATCATTATTAAAGCATTTTCATTATTTCAATAATAATAATAATAAAAAACAAAGAAAATTCCTCACCTCTCAATCTCTGCTGTATTTCTGGCTATTCTTGCACAATTATTTATTTGTTTATTAAGCAGTTTTTATTGAGATATATTCACATACCATATGACCTATCCAATGGCTTTCAGTATAATCACAATGTTGTACATTCATCATCTCAAAAACTTTAGAACAATTTCGTTACTCCAAAAAGAAAGACTCCATGCCCCTTAGCATTCCTTCCCCACACCTGCATAATCACTAATCTAATTTCAACTTTATAAATTGATTTATATTTATATTTTATATAAATGGAATCATACAATATGTAGTACTCTGTATCTGGTCTCTGTCACTTAGTATAATGTTTTATCTTTTTTGGGGGTCTAATATTAACATTTTGTAGTATTAACCTACATTTGTTCACCCTCAAAGAAAAATGGTCTTATTTAAGAAGAATTACTTTTAACACAATAACGTCTGTTATCACCACTTCTATTTACCATTGGTCCTAATCATTTCAATAAAAATTATAGATATTGGATAGATAGTGGAAAAAGAAGAATCAAAACTGTCATTCACAAACAATATGATTGTTCACATAAAAAAGGGAATAGGCAGATACATTTTTAGAATTAGTAAGATTTTTAGAATTAATAAGTTTTTAGAATTAACAAGTGCAGTTTATTCCAGTCACTTACATTCCTATACACTAGCAACACAAATTAGAAAATATAAATTTAAAAAGATACTATTTACAGTAACCAAAACTTAAAAAGATAGCTAATAATTAACAAAATGTGTGAAAATGTTTATAGAGGGAATAATACATTTTATGGAAGATCTACATAAATGGAGAGACAAGCTATGCTCGTGGTTTGAAAATTCAGTATGATAATGAAATCAGTTTTCCCCAAATTAATCTCTAGATTTAATGCAATTCCCTATCAAAGTACTGACAGGGTTTTTCCCCCTGGACCTTAACAAGGGGATTGTAAAATTTCTATGAAAGTGTAAAGTGCCAAGAATAATCAAGTCCATTTTGATAAGACATCAAAAAGGAAAAGCAGAACTGTTCATTAAAGAGCTGGAACAATTGGTTTTCACAAAGGAAGGAAATGGGGGTGGATTTCTAACACTACATGTGAAATTAAATTCCAAGTAAAATACAATTTAAATGTGAAATACAAAACTAAAACTTTTAGAACATTTATAAAGAGAAAACCTCCAACTCAGCAGCTTTTCTTTTCACATATTCAAAATTTCCAGTCAGCCCAGCACAGTTATCAAATACCAAATGATTGATAAAGCACTAGAATGATGAAAGGATTGGTATAATGATACCATTTGTAGACTACATACAAGCCAGTTGTCTTATTAGACTTGCTTTATTCTCTTTAAATGATAGGATTGTATTTTACTGCTTACTTATCAGCATTTTAAAGTTACTTATGCATGCATGTTTATATTCAAAGTTTTTCTTTTGGTGCACTTTTATTTAACAGATTTTAATTTAATGGCAATCAAATGAAAAATTAATCGGTTACAAACATTAAAAGTTAGAATGTTTATAAAAGATCTATATATTACATATGATTAACTTATGAAAAAAGCATAAAACAGAAGCAGTATCTGTGAAAGAACATATTATTCAGCTTTAAGATAGAATTATTGAAACGATGGTAGGTTGTTTATTTTTATTAATTTATTCCCCCCCCTCGTTGTTTTTGCGCTTGCTGTCTGCTCTTTGCGTGTTCTTCACACGTGTTCTTGCACCAGGAACCGATCCTGGGACCTTCTGGAGTGGGAGAGAGGTGCTCAATCTCTTGTACCACCTCAGCTCCCTCAAAGGTAGGTTGTTTAAAACTTAAGTGTACATCTAAGGTTAATATTGCCTTGAATAAGTCCCCGAAATATTGGCTTATTTGAAGTGACATTTTAAAATACCAAAAATAAATTTTGAAAGATAAATGAAAATGGAATAAGATTTCAGATAAAATATTAGCAAACAATACTTGTACTTAATCAATTCTCCCTTCTCTCATATATATCCAAAAGTGTTGTAAGCATAGAAAATTAGAAAATATAAGTTCCCTAGAAAGACTTTTGTCTAGCTGGGAAAATACTAATAACGATGTATTTTTCCAAGGAACTAAATATAATGCAAAAAACCATTACATACTCAGAATGTTTTTTTCTCCCCAAGAGATTCCAGTTAAAGTAAGGGGCATTACATTTGAATAATATGAAAACAATGAGTAGATTTACAATATGTTACTAGCCTTCATCAAACAGGATAAAAACATTCAATATCTGGGCCATATTAAATGTTTGTAGGGTAAAAAAAATTGAACCTTAGCATGGGTTTCCCTAATGGTCTTCAGTTAGATTATATGACCAATAGGGTCCATTTCAAGTATAAAATCCTATGTGATTTCTGTCGAAGATGACTTTTCCCCAAGTTATTTTCAGCCAAATCACTTCATCTTTGGTGACTTTCCTCGAATTTTCAGTGCTTAAATTCTTCAAGCAATGCAAACCATCTCAAAAGAGAAGCTACACAAACATAGCTTAAACTTTTAAAGCTTAAAGATCAAAGTGTGCCTATATATTTTGTTAGACAATTGCCAAAGTTTTACTCTTCAAATACGTTCCTATAGCAAGTGACACCTTAGGTACTATAACACAAGGGTAAAAGAAAATCCTATGGTTATTGCAGGATGTGCAGACTTGAATAGTTTATTCTGAAAGCAAATATAGACATAATATTATGCTTCCTTTACAAGAATCATTTTCATCACGTTGCCCTAAATTCATCACTATATTTGAAGGAGATGGTAAGAGCTGGGAATTGACAGTTTTTGGCTGAAATGAAATTAACTTAAAGAATTAATTAAGACAGGGAGCCATGAAAAGCATGTAAAAGGTAAGTGAATTTATTTTTAAACTGGATAGGTGTTTTTTTTGTTGTTGTTGTAGTTTTAATATAGAGCAACTCTTTCAGGGAAACTGCTCTTTCCAATTTATGCATAGATTATTTGACAGACTGGTTGAAATATTCCACACCACTTTTGCTCCATGGAAATGCAAAACCCAAAGAATTCATATTTTCAAGACTGTTAACACCTTCTCAAATTTCGATAATTCATTCAATTTCTGTAGAAAAACATGGGCTTTATTTATCTTACTGTTAATTATTTCTATAGCTCACTTACAGATAGGTTCTCACCATCTAAAAGCCTACAAGAATTCCACCATGCAAAGCATTTTCTTAAGGTCTTTTTACATTTACCAGTGTCGTCATAATAATGCTTTTTGTGTCTGTGAATTGGCCTCAGGATTTTTTATTCAAAACCATGAGATGATCTATCTTTTTGTTTTCTATCAATCTTTCTTTTATTTTTCTTCAAGAAAGATTATTTCCATTCCTAAGACTGAGATACCCTGCTAATTTGCATGGCTGTTAAAGTTGGATATTATTGCTATTATTTTATTTTATTTTATTTTTTAAGATTCATTTATTTTTATGTATTTTTCCCCACCCCCCACCTCCCCGCCCCTTGTTGTTTGTGCTCACTGTCTGCTCATCTTCTTTTTTGGAGGCACAGGGAACCAAACCTGGGACCTCCCATGTGGGAGGGAGGTGTCTAATCACTTGAGCCACCTCCGTTCCCAATTGCTGTTATTTTAGATGATAGTTAAGATATGGTAGATTTTTAGTATATGAAGCATGGTTGAATAACGTTAGAAAAAAAAAAATCATTCCACTAAGCAAAACAAGCCTAGAACCATAACAGAAATCATTTAAAGAAAGTCCATATTCTCTCTTCCACTTTTGTTTGTTTTTTAACTTAGTATTTATTCATATAAGTGAATACACTTGAGGGAAAAAAGCCTACCACTTCTTTCCACTTTTTAGTATTTTAGTTATTATATAATGGTGAGTAGCACAAGTTGAAGAGTACAGTACAAATTTTTGTCATCTACATTGTTCCTTCAAAAACATGTGGTCCTTCCATTTGATCACAGTTCAGTAGGAGAGGTAGATCAAGTTCAGTGTAATAAGTGGCATGCACAAAGGACTACTACGTTTTTTACCTGGTCTAGTATCTTTAAGGCTCTGGGTATGGGTGTATATGCCAGTGCTTACTTACATGGCTCTTTTCCTAACTGTGTATTTTCTTTTATTTCTTATAACCCAGACTAATTAATGGTACTAACTCAGTTTAATTTTAAATTCAGTTTAATGTCCATTTCTTTTCTTCTTTAAAAATTCTCTTTCTTTTGCGGAAAATTACAAAAAAATTAATAAATTTTAGATAAGCTTAGAAAAGTTTGTAGTCCCTTCAGTGTCTATTCATTTGTTCATTTATTCATTCAACAAATATTTATTTAGCCCACCTACCATGTCAGGAAGCTGGCTAGGAACTGAAGCTACAACCATGAACCAGAAAGACATGGTACCCAGCCTCATAAAACTCACAGTCAATAACATATCCAAAATTTTTAACTAAAACAGATTGCATGCATTTTTATGTAGATAAATAAGTTGCCATTATTGGAATAATTTTCATACTTAGAGCAATTATAGTAAAATTTATGAATATCAAAGATAAAGAAAAATTCAGAAAGTTTTCCAGAGAAAAAGAGCAGATCATTCACAAATGAACAAGTAACGTATTCATTTTAGACACCTCGACAACATTTCCACTCTAAGAAAATTCAATTTTTATATATTTTAAATATTGAAGGGTGAAAAATCCCTGAAGCTAGAATTTTTCATTCAACCAGATTGTCATTTAAATATGAAAGCACAATAAAAATAATATTAATCATATAAGGCTTCAGAAAGTTTTCCACATAAAGACCCTCTTTAGAAACACTCTTGGAAGAAGAACTTCAATAAAAATAGAAACAAATTCAGTAGAATACTATAAAGATATGGGAAGAAAGAGTGAGCAAATAAATTATGAAAATTTATCATTGTCTAAAAAAGTAAGGATAAAAAATTAAGAATGAAAAAAAAAAGTAAAAAAATAACGACAAACAGAGAAAAATCTATCCATAGCCACCCAAATCTAAAATTCCAGATGATATGAACCAACACATTTCAAGGTGGAACTGAAAAAAGGTGATAGCATAATAAATTATTTGTGTTGTTGGGGGTGGTATATAGATATTGACACACTTGGGAAAGTGAAAAATAAGAACCTAACAATAGGGCTTAATAAGGAATAACCCACTAGAAGAATATAATTGGAATGTAAACCTCAACTAGCAGAGGAAATTTTTAACTGTTTGGAAGAAGGCAGGAAGGAAAGAAGAGGATATATGAAATGCAGAAATAAATCCTCCTATAACAGTAATTATAGTAAATTAAATAGCACTTACATTGTATTACAAAAACAAAACAAAACAAAAACCACTAAATGCAGGAAGAAGAGACATTTAAAACAAAAATGTAAAAATTAAAAGTGTTGAAAAATATACAAAGGGAATATAAACAGCAACAAAACAAAAGGCCAGGGAGCCCATCTTAATTGTAATATCTATCAAAAAAGAATTGAAGGCAAAAATTTTTATAAAGGCAAAGAACAATATTATATATAGATAGTATAACAGGTCAAGAAGTTAAAACAAGTCAGGAAGTTCAGCAAAGTTGCTGAGTGCAAAGGACAGTTTGTAAAAGTTAGTAATATTTCTCTAGCTCAGCAATGACCATTTGGAAAACAAAATAAAAAATAAACTACTCTATACAACAGTAGAGAAACTATAAGGTGTCTAGGAATACACTTTTTAAAGAATATACAAAACTTCTATGGAGAAAGATTTTAAAAACTATTACAGGACATAAAGCAAGCCTAGATAAATAGAGAAATAGGTCATCCTCATAGATGAGCTCATTTAAAATTCTAAAAGTATCAATTCCCTCCCCCCATGTAATACATAATTCAACAGCATACCAATCAAAATTTTAGCTAGATGTTTTTGAGTATTTGAAATGCTTATTTTAGATGTATATAAAAGAATAAAGGTCCACAAATAGTTAAATCAACTTCGATAAAGAAGGGTAAAAGAGGAGAACTTGCCCTTCCAAATCTTTATTGGCCATTTGAAAGAAAACTAGTATGGCACTGATGTGAAAAACAAGCAAATGAAGAAATAGCACAGAATGGAGGCCTCAGGTGGGAGCCTGATACATAAAAGTGGAACCAGAAATCCATGGGAAAAGGACAAACTGTTTACTATATGGTATTGGGAAAACTGGTTCACCACATGGAGAAAACCAAAACAGATCCATATATTACACTATATATATATATTGGGAAAACTGGTTCACCACATGGAGAAAACCAAAACAGATCCATATATTACACTATATATATATATGGACATATATATATATATGGACTCCAGATGGAGTAAAGACCTAACTATGAAAGATAAAACTACAAAACCTATAGAAGAAAATATAGGACCTTAACTCTATGATCTTAGTGTCAGGAAGGACTTCTTAAGATACAAAAAGCACAAACAAGAAGGTGAGAAATTGATGACTTGATTCCATCAAAATTGCTCATTGAAGGACACCATAGCAAATTAAAACCAATATGCTAACTTTCAGTAATGTCCATACTGTGCCAAAACAAAGTCTTAAGTAAGTAGGCACCCTCATAACAGGTAGTGCTTAGGATTTTCCATCTAAGTCAGCGAATATAAAGAGGTGTAGAGTATTAAAGTGTTTTAAATGGGTACTCAGTACAAATGTGTAGCCAGAGTCCATCCAGAATGGCAGTAACCAATTCAGATTTACTTTTGACATCATGTTATGGATAAATACACACTTAAAAATAAACCAAAGAACCACAGTAATTCCTAAAGTTATACCTAACTTTCGTAAAGTGGGTTTTCCCAAATGGCTGATACATTTCAATATTTTGACTACATCAGTGTTAATTTTGAGTTGGCAGAGGTAACCTAAAAAACTACCATTAGGTTTGGTACTGAAGGATATAACTTTCAATAAAATTACTGAAATGTATTCCTTTGCAGATACAAAATATTATTAGTTGGGAAAATACAACTTAAATTCACAAATTACAAGGAGACATCCATTAGATCAGCAAACATTAGGAAATCAGGTAAGGTCGAGTATTAGCAAGGATGTAGGAAAACAGGAACCCACTTGCACTGCTAGTGGGAGTAGCTAGTCAAATTCAGTACTTAGTTAAATTAAATGTGCATTTAGCCTACGAACCAGCCAGCTCTTGACTGGGAATAAATATCCTAGAGAAATGTTCACACATAAGAGGTATGTATTAGGTAGTGATTGGAACGTTCTTGGTGACAGCAAGGAATTAGAGGAAATTTTGGTATTCATCACTGGAGAAATGGGATGAGTGAAATGTGGAATATTCTGTGGCAGCTTGAAGTAGCAAGTCGGATGGCCACAGAGCAGCATGAGCTTAAAAACACAGTGCTGAGTAAAAAATTAAGATGTAGAACATGGTCTACTAAAACATAGCAGAACACTATATTTTACAAGAATATATATACATGTATGTTATATATCAAACTCATTAGAGCATTGTCTATGCAGACAGGAGGGAATAGGAATGGGGAATGAGTTTTAAAAGGAATCAATATTGAAATTAAGTGTTTTGCTTGAACTATAATGATTTGGTTCCATGAACTAAGAAATATGATTAGTTCAACTTTCTGCCCCTGTGGTCAATTTAAAATATTAATAAGATACGATTTTTGTACCCAATGAATTTACAGTGTATTAGGGGAGATGAGACAAGATATGCTTATTTCTACAATAAGAAAAAAAGCCAAGTGAAATAAGCCAAATACAGATAGAATTGGAGATCAGGGTCATCAGGAAGAAGGCATTCTGGAAGAGATGGAGTTTTTAGCTGGCATTGAAGAGCAGTTATATTTGGGAGTGTAAATAAAGTAAAATGATATTTGATGGAAAGTAAACTTTGAGAAAAGTCAGAAAATAGAAAAGGTTCAGGGCAAGTGTGGGAAAGAGTGATGAAATTTTGCTGGAGTCTTTGGTACATGAAGGGAATTAGAGTTCTCAGAGGACCTTAAATGTGAGACTAAGGAGTCCAATTATCCCAAGTGCAAGAAGGATCCACTGAAAGTTTTATACCAGAAGAATGACATCCAAGGGCAGGGGGGGTCACTGCTGATGTTCCCAGATTTTCTGCTGCTCTAATCTGCCAAGGCCATTTGATTAGTGACGGTGACTTGAGAGGCTCAGCTTAGGGTTCTCACATTTCCTTGGATTTGATTTGACTGAATAATAAAGGACTTGAAAGAAAATTGAAGCTCCCTCTAAGAAACAGTGAGAACATGTCTTGGAAAATCCCTGGGCCCAAAATTAAGCTCTGCATGTCTTGGTTTCTTGTTGCTCTGGTAGCTTCGTTGAGTTTCTGTTCCTATTTCCACTCGCAGACATTACAGTCTCATTTTTATGGCTTTCGATTTGCAAACTCAATACCTTTTTTATACTTTAGGTTTAAAGACCAAGCTTCAGGCTAAACTGACATCAGACAAACCAGCTGAATAGTTGCTGCATGAGATCAGTGCAATAAGGTAGAAATTTAAAAAGCTGAGCTGGAGCCCTGGGTACCAAGGGCTGTGAAGAAGGCTGACCTGGCAATTCCAGAATGGCATGGCAATGACAGTAGGTACGAGCAAACACTCAGGACCATGGGAGTCTAATTGAAATAGCCATCTCATCTGTAGACTTGGTCTCATTATTCTTTAAACTCAGTTCTAAAATTAGCAAGCATAGAATGAAAAAAGCTCAGCTGAGTTACTCTGCCTTCTCTTGTCACTCAGGTGTGAAGGTGAATGTTACTGGATTATTCTTTTCTCCTTATCCAGTTCCTGCATTCAAGGATTCCTTTACCAGGAACAGCCTTTAAGCCCCCGATCTCAGTTGTCCAATCCCTGGATACTGACCTCTGGTATTGATAACTATTTTTTGCCCATGTCTTCTTGCCTGACTTTTGTAGATTTCCTGTATCTTGCCTCTCCTTGCAGCTGAAACTCTTACTGCCAATAGTAGGCTCACCTTCACTCCAGTTCCTAGAACCAAGCCAAGTATTAAATAGGAGGAATTTACATTGCTATTTCTAGTAGCAAGGATGCCCAGTGTTGGCCAGCTCTGACCTTGGGCCCTAGGTTTCACAACAGGCTTCTATTTTTGCTCCTGACCTCTGCTCTCCACTTCATGCACAAATGCAAAAGTCCTTGCCTTGGTAACATTTCTGATAACAAGCTCAGCCTTGCTCTTCCACTCTGTCTCCCTACCTCCATCTCCTTTCTGCCCCCTCAGTTATTGAAGTCTTGTCCTTGAACATTGGCTTCATGATACTTACAGGTCAATACTCAGTATGGTGATAGAGCCTCAGAGAATTAGTAAGGAAATGAACAATGTTATCATTTCTGGGGTCCAGGGGTCCATTAACTGGATGCCCATTGCTGAGGTCCTAGAAACTGCAAATCACCAAATTGAGTCAAGGAAGCATGTGTTGTTCTACCTTGATTGCCTCTAAAAATGTGCTAGAGGGAAAGAGTGGTTTAGTCAAACCATCCTTAGGAATAAAAGCAGAGGGAAAAACCTGAGGGAAGCATAGTTCTGCAAGACATATTTCAAACATCTGCCATTCTAAATATTAGGAAGGTATCCCTCTCCTGCCTTTGTAATGGGGAAATAATGCCTGTTCTCAGTTCAAATTAGAGGACTGTCTCAGCAGAAGATAAAGACAGGAACATATTCCTTCCTAAACCCTTCTATTCTTTGGAAATCTTCAATTCTTTGATGCCACCGATATTGCCAGCCATCCAATCATAAACTTTGCCCATGGTGGCATCTAATCATAGACTTTCCTTGCAGTTCATGACTTTACCACCCTTCCTTGCTTCCTATTCATTGGAAGACTGAGCATATCATGTGTCCAGATTGAGCGAAATATAAATAAAGAGTTATTTTGAGAGCCAACTTCTTTTTCTGCAGAACCAACCAAGCAAATTGTTGGAGTCACCAAGTTAGGAAGCACGGATCTGTATATCACCTTACCATGGGGGCTACATTCTCTGTACTCCCTCTCATGGCTGACCTTTAGAGGACGGATTCCAGGCCTACATCGCTGGTGATCCTTCAGAAAACCTAGGAAGAGGGTGTATAAAATGGGATCCTGACATTTTTCTAGAGCCATCACAAGTTGGGACCCATCTCTGTTGGCTGTTGTAGTCTTGTTGTAACAACTGTCTTTATATTTGCTAAAATAAATATTAATTTGTTTAAACAACCAGTTGTAATAATAACTTTGCTTTTTAGCCAGCCCCCAAAAAGATAGAGCTAATTCACATGATTTGGAGGAGAAAGAACAGGTCACAAACAAAATCTGACCTTTATAGGTCCATTTGCCATCTTAAAAGGATCAAGGCACAGGTGATTTAATAATTATATGAGTCTATAACCTTTCCAACTTCTGCCGTATTTGCTACTTTGCTATCCTGTTTCTTTACAGAGATCATGAATAAGATTCCTAAAATTAAAAGGGCCTATATGCTTACCTTCAGATGCAGAAAAAAATGAGAAATTAGGGAGATTACTCAGTGGTGTGAGGAACAAAATTTCAAGGGATAGAAAGGATGGTTGAGTTGCTGGAGAGGAAAGAAGGCTGCTTTGAAGCCTGCTTCAAAGATGACAAAGAATAACCTGGATATAGACTAGACCAGAGATGGGTCTTGTGAGGCTTAGCATTTAAAAGGCTTACATATGGTTTGGGTTTTTTTGTTTGTTTGTTTGTTTGTTTTCCTTTTTTTCCTTTTTTTTAGGAGGTACCGGAGATTGAACCTGGGATCTCCTATGTGGGAAGCAGGCACTCAACCACTGAGCTACAACTCCTCTCCACACATATGGTTTTTTGATGGGATTAAGTATCAGAAGTGCTTATTAGACCCATACTCAAATTATGTTCTAGTACTAATAGCTCATAGATACAGTATTCCATATATTCTATATAATCCTTGACATTTCATACAATCCTTTTCCTATCATTCTTTCAATAAACATTTATTTAGTGCCTGTTCTGGTAGCAGGTATAGCTCTAGATAAATTGGCCAGAAATCAATTGAAAGTAAGCCCCTATAAGCCAAGTTAGCAAAGGATCAATTGCCTAACATGGCAGTTGGATATTACCTATGAATTCCAAAAAAAGATATTTGATTATGTTTGTAAACTGGTCTGTTCCTCTGGGTGTGATACCCTTTAATTGTATTAGATTCTACTGAGATGCCTTTGATTAAATTATGTTAGGGTATGCAGGGTTGAGCCCCTGTCCCCTTGGTAGGCCACTAAAACAGACTCTTACATGGAAGTAGACACACAGAGAAGATACACAGAGGATTCTGCAGCCCAGGAAGAGAGATGAGCCTGGTAGTTTACAGCTGACCTTGTGAAGAGAACAGAGCAGCTGAACCTGAAAAGAAACAAGCCCCGGAAAGAGAAATGAGCCTTATGCCAGCCTACAGCTGAGATAGGAAGAAGCTGGACCCATGGAGCCTCAAGAGGAAAGAGGAAGGCTGAACCCTTGCAGACGTCACCTGCCATCTTGTGTCAACACGTGGCAACAGACTTTGGGTGAGAAAGTACCTCTTACAGTACTTTGAGTTGGACTCTTTGGGGCCTTGGGACTGTAAGCTTCTACCCCAAATAAATACCCTTTATAAAAACCAACAGAGTTCTAGTACTTTGCATCAGCACCCCTTTGGCTGACTAATACACCTAATAACCAATTTGATGAAGTTATCAAATTTATCAAAAATATATTGTAAGAGATAGTCTTCTTGAATATATTAAGTGCATGTATTCATAGGAACATCTTAAGGAATATTCCATTTGCAGCATGTTAGGACATAGGTGGTCTAGTATTCTAATGACTGCTTTCTTCTAGTCATTTTATTATAACCCTATTTGTCAAGGAGCAACATGTTCTTTGTGTTGCTGCTCCTTCAGCCTGGACTGCTCTTCCCCCAGATATTCTCATGGCTCACAGTCCACGTTTATTCTGGTCTCTGTTCACATGTCACTTTGTCAGATGCTTGACTGGATCCACCTACTTAAAATAGGCCCTCCATCACTCATCCAGTGTAGGAACCATGGGTCCATATATGACTTTACACAGTTACTCCCTTTCTTGCTATGATCCAAGGGATGGGTACCAGCCTAGACCACTGATGTATATTCAGGAAAGGAAGGGGCTACTAATGGGACTTTATAGGACTTATCACTACCTGACATTTTCTTTTATATACATTTATTCATCATCTGTCTCCCCTCAGTGCCACAAGGGGAGGGAATTTTTTGTGTTTGCTCCCGGTTATGGGCAAAATACCCAGAACATGACTGGACATAGGAGGCACTCAATAAATATTTCATTGAATAAATGAGTCAATTGAATATACAAAAGAATAATTTATTCTTAATGGAAAAATATATTGAGTATCAGTTAAAATTAATTTTTAGCCAGTTAGTCATTGGTAAATTACCTTTTAATAAATTGATTTTCAGGAAATTGGCCCGCTCTGCCAGATAATATGTCTCAAGGACACACCAGCTTCCTAACCATTTAATTGTCAGTTTAAGGACTAACTAAATGAATGAAAAGATTGCCTTTTCTCGCCTTAGTCCTTTTCTATTTTCTATATGATGATTCTCAAATACAAGGTACTATATAGTAACTCAGATTGCATATTTTATTGTTTCATTTTGCAATTGAATTTATGCCTTTCAGGATCAGAAACATTTATGCTATCTATGTAAGGCTAATCACCCCCTGCCCCCAGTATCCAGTAAAAGGTGAAATTTGAAAACAAATATTATATGTAAATAGGTCATGTCAGCAATATTCAGTTTTCATCTTGAGAAGAGTTTAAAGAGCTAACTTATCAATTGTGATAGATTTATAATGGCTTTAATTTATTATCACTCTGAAACTTTCGAACATCAGTTTTCCAGATATTTATAACTTGGGTTAATTAAAATTTTCACAGTTCTTTAGAGACTATTTTACTTCATGTTACTCATGTACCTTCTAGAAGTAGCATACAGATTTCCTCACACTTCGTGCAAAAAAGAATTTAGTTATTTTATAAACTGCATTCATTTTTTAAGGTATTCAAAATGTCCATTATTAGACCAGAAGCAAATAACTAGTTGTCTAGATAGTTAGACAACTTTAACTGCTTATCAGTATGGAAGAATACACATAATAAAAAATCATGAAATAGTTAATCCTAAGGGAAAAAAAAGATCACATACTGACAGGAAAAGAATAATTTTTAATGTAGTATACCACATTCTAAATGAAAACATTTTGGATGACTTATAAGAATGCCAAGAGGTTTAATATGAATGGTAGGATTCAACAGGCAAATATGTGTCACATAGTTTGCTTAGAAATCATAAAGTCCAGGAGAGAGGTCTCACTTAGTGGCATTTATATTTTATAAAACCAGAAAGGAATTCAGTTTAATGGAAAAGACCAAGTCTGATAAAAAACAGGTCTTTGTTCTTATAGACATGAAACAATAGAAAAACCAACATAAATGCATATAACTCAGATCAAGCATTTAAGGTGCTCTAAAGGACTCAACTTACAGGTCACAAGAGATACTAGGGAAAGAAGAACAAGTTAAATGACACTATGAAGAAACAATCAAACAAATTCAGAATGTGGGATATTGTACAAAACAACTCTAGCTTGGACTCTTTAAAAATTCAATGCCAAAGGAAAGAAAATGTGCATGTTGGGGTGGGGAGAACATTTCTAAACTAAAAGAGACTACAAAGACATAAAGACAAAATGTAATATATGAACTTTTATTTTTAAAAAAACAGCTCTAAAATATATTTTGGGGACAAATAAGGAAATTTAAATATGATCTGGGTATTGGGTAATATAGAATTATTGTTCATTTTGTCAGGCATGTTAATACTATTGTGGTTTTATAGTAGAATGCTCTGTTTTTAGGAGTTGCAGCTGAAATACTTAGGGGAGAATATCATGAAATCTGCAATTTATTCTGAAATGGATTCAATGCAAACACACATACATAAATACACATGCTTATATGGCAAAATGTTAACAATGGTTGAATCTAGATGATAGGTATATGAGTAATATGAGTGCTCATTGTATTTTTCTTCCAAATTTTCTAATGTTTGAAAATGCTCATAATAAAAAGTTGGAAAAAAACACAAAAATTATTAAAACACTCATAATAAAAATTAGGTCCTTTTAGAATTTTTGTGTGTGTGTGTGCAACATATCTAAAGGAATTCTCTTTATTAAAGATACTGGGCTAAACTCCAGAATGAACTAGCTCTCTACAAAGAATGCCATTAGACTATATTACTAAATAAAATGCCCAAGAAAATAATAGTAATCATCCTTAAGGCATAGGCATTTGGCCTTAGAATAGCAATTACTTTTATTTCTAAATATTACCAGTGCTTTCAGGACAAATAAGGGTCTAATGACAGTGCATTATACATCTTTAAGTTCATAGAGGTCAGCACATTTTAAATTATTTTCAATAACATAGACATCTAACCTTTACATTCGTTTTAGAAAAGAGTCAGATGAAAATCTAACAGTATAAAATCCAACAATCTTTGTAAACAGAATGGCCAAATAAATATTTTACTATTTAACCAACAACACATGAATTGTTGAATTTACCTGAGTAAGTGTGGATTTCACCGAGGTTGTGTCTTGGCATCTTTGTAATATTGCAATAAGTACAAAATGATTCCCAAAGGAGTGCTGCTTTTGACAGCCCAGGCCAGAGAACAAACTTAGTAGCAAATTGGTCTACCTGTTAAATATAAAAAATGAAACATTGTGCTAAAGAAATATCTGTTTGTGTTGTGCAATGGTGAAAAAAATTATTCCCTTAATATCTGGCATTGACGCCTATTGGTACAATATTATCAATAATATTACTTATTACTTCAAAGGCTTTTGACAAAATATAATGATAGCATAATTTAAAATTTATGCTTTCAACCGTTTCTTATGCCATGCCCTAAATTAGTATTGAAAGGTTTGAAATTAAATAATTGACATTAAGGAATTTTAATTACCCCTGTTAGTAACTCTACAATTAATACTCAATTGCTCTTTTTTTTCCCCCCTATTTATCCTGCTTTTAATTTAATTTAATTTTATCACCCTCTATGTTTCTCTTCCCTTTTTTCCTTTACTTTAAATACATATTTTGAAAATCTGTCTTGATACCCTGTGGTTTCCAACAAGTCCTGGTAGCACCGACAATTACTGAGTCATGGTCCCTCCACCATATTCTTGAACCTCATCCATTACTGCAACTTCTCATCAAACCAGAGTTCCATTGCCTGTCCACCCTTCTCAAGTGCCTAGATGATCCAGGTCTACTTTTTATATCCTCAGAAACCCACCATGAATAATATGCAAAGTTCTTTAAGGCAGTTAGAAAGAGGAGACTTGGCTTTCATGGCAACCTAACATTAAGTATTAGCTCTATTGTACCTTCAGCAGAGTATAGATTTCCACCTTGCATGTAGAAGGCTGCTTTTCAGTCAGTTGCATTCAAAGATCATATGTTGATGACAGCTTCTTAGAGGTAGTATTCTTACATTTTTCGAAATCCTGAAACACAAGAAAAAAGTATTATTCTTGGGAAATAAGTAAAGAGCTCTTAAGAAATCCCTATAGCAACAGAAAGTCATTGTCCTCTGCCCTTTTAAGAGGCAGAACTGGGCAGCAGCAAGCACTTAGCATTATTAACATTCTAATCTCTTGAAAAGAAAGTTTCCTGTTATAGACTTGGTTAGTTGTTATAATTGAGGTGAAGGCCACCTGAAGGGGAACTTCTACACAGCAACTCATTTCTTCTACTGGAAGATGTCAAAAGCAGAAGCTGGTTAGTCACAGTGAGACTACGTACCCCCACTGAACATGTCAACTGAGTCATACAAGGAATATCTAAAATGGACTTTGAAGAAGCTGAAAGGTTTGCTTCTCTTGGTCAGTAGTGCAGAGAGAGGAGAAACAGACATCTAATACCTGATGGGTAAACAACCTTTCCCATAGACGCAGGACAGTTGAAGAAGCTCATAACTAAATATATCAGGGGGAAAAAACATAGTGCAGATACAAAAGAGAACAGCTTGTTTTCTTCTTGTTTCCACCAAGAATGTCTTTTTGCTTGCAGATCCTCACTAGCGCATCAACAAAGAGCATAGAGGAAACTCTGCCAAGGAGTAAGGTAAAACTTGAAGATCTGCCTTAAGTATCTAATTATCATTATGTAAAGTCTCAATATCAATTTGCTAGGAGAAGTTTAGACCCTTTGCAAAATTGTGAAGTAGGTGAAGTTTGTTTGTTTCCTCCTTCCCTCCTTCCTTGAGGTTGCCTTTGCACCTCGCATCCTTTTGCTTCCTGTCCCTCTCTCCTTAGGGTCCCAGCTCATCGTGTCTTCTCTGTAACTCCAAGCTCTTGTGTCTCTGATTCCTCTGCTGGAGCTTCCCTCGCTCTCTCAGGGAAGCTCTGTGATTGGCTGGATAGCCTGTCCGGCAGTGGGATTTGAAGACTTCCATTGATATTTCATGGCACAGTTGCTTATGGAATAGTGGAAATTCAGTTTTAAAAAAAACAACATTAAAGCATATCTGTCCGGTGACTTCTATTTTGTGATGTGGTTGCTGACTGGATAGGGCAGTGACTCTCAGTGCCTCAGCTGTTAAGTCACATGTTTAAATCAACTATTATAAGTACAAATGTGGATTCTCAAAAACATTAATCCACAGCATTAAGAAAGTTAACGTTAACATTAAAATAAGATGCTCAAAGCACACTTAAAGTACCTGAAGTTTGGTACTTTTTTACACATTGTTTACAAGACTGTTCCAGTTCTATCTTTACCTTTAAAACTTTCTAGGAGTTTATTCGCTTTTCCCCAGTTTTAAACAACCTTAAACTTTTAAGCTTATTTCCTGTATAAAAGCATGCTCCTCTCTGGGCTCATTGGAATTCTCCCTGTTGTATAACTGGAGCCCTAATCCAGACAATCCGACTAGCAGCTGCTCCCATTTTTATATGAGAAAGGGAGGGCTGACCTCTCTGTGGAGGATCTGGCTGTCCAGATGAAAGACCCTCCTCAGTGAGGACAGATCTCTTTCTCCTCCGTGGGACTTGAGCCATAGGGCCACCTCATGGGAAGAAGGAATATTCCTTTCCAGACAGCACGGGACAGGAGACATCTTGAGTCGTGATCCAAACTGAGGCTGCATTTTTCCCCTCATAAATATACAAAGAAATATCAATGAGGGTTTTTACATAGTGTCATTCTCCTGTTGCCTCTCTGACATAAGACGATGAGTACCAGATGTCATCACAAAATTTCCTACACTCAGGGTGTATCATTCTTTTTGTAACACACTTCCAAGGCCACACCGTCACAGGAATTAAAATCGACCATGGTAATAATGACAACTCTCCTGTCTGTTCTGTGGAAACTTAATACTCTCGCATCCCTTCCACATAGTCAAGACAGCTTTTGGATGAGAATACTTACTCCCCACCCCTGAAGCTTCCAGGTGGAGGGTGTCCATTTGTGTAGCACACTGCTCCCTCACTCGCTCTTTCTCTGGGAGGTAGCGACTCTTGAGTAAGGAGCTTAGGATAATGAACTCGGCACTGGTAGTTTAACTCCTCTCTACTCTACTGTTGGGGTCTCTTTGCTTGTGAAAGGTGTGTGCTTTGGGCTGCTCTTGGTCACGTGGTAAATGATAAAGGTCCTGCCCTTGCAGGGAGGTGGAGGTGGAGGCTGTGGTTTCCCAGCATTCCCTCACGTTAAGTATTAGGCATCTCGTTGTTCCCGTGTCCCTATCCCTTCTTCTCCCATTCCTCTCTCAGTAACGAATTGGCTGGCATTTTGCTCTCCATCTATGCAGTTTCTCTTTGCATCCCAAGTGGTTCAGAACTCTAGTGCAGTTTGTTTGTAAAAATCAATAAATCAAAGTATTTTTTAAAAATCAAAGAAAGAAACAAAAAAAAAAAAAGAAAGAAAGAAAGAAAGAAAAGACTACGTCTTGCAGAAGACCTTTCCTGATTAGGTTAAAGGGGCAAAAAAAGAACTCTACTGGAAAACAAGAGTATAAATGTGTTGACTTCCTTGTGTGACAGCAGTCTCCAGATGGAACGGGCCCCATGAGTTGGTTCTCTTGGCTCCCACAAGGTAATCTCCATTTCCCTCTTTCTGCCTGTGTGGTGAGGTCTTCAGTTGTGGCAGATACCAAAAACAGCTTTGACACCCCCAATGCCACGACCAATCTAACTGAAGTTACTGCCGCTGCGTGATGATGTGGCAACTAAAACTGTACGTGCCTGAAGGTGAAGCCTCTGCTGTCTATCAAAAGTGCTCTCTCCCATTGCTGCTGGTGGTGCTGCCTTCTGTTATTACCAAAGTTGCTGGTCCCTTGGCCTCACAATGGCCTACAGAACTTCACCTGCAGATCTCCACGTATCCTTCATCCTGGGCTAAAGGGGGCAGAGCTGAAGGGCAGTTTGAGGGAAAGACTCCATGCTGTATAGCAAAGTGCACAGATCTTAAGTGTACAGCCCAATGAATTTCATACATACACACAACTGTGTAACAAACCACCCAGTTAAGAATATAGAACATTTCAGCTCCCCAGAAGAAACTCTCATACTTCCTCCTACTCCAGAACTCTCCCCACTCCAAGGTAATCATGACCCTGATTTCTATTACCATGAATTAGCTTTCTCCATTCTTAAACTTCACGTAACTAGAATAATACAATATATACTATTTTGCATCTGGATTTTTCACTCAACCTTATGTTTGCGAGATTCATCCATGTTGTTTTATCGGCTGTAATTTGTTCTATTTGTGGCTGTGTAGTATCCCATTGTATGCAAATACCACCCTTTGTATTTCCATTCTGTTGCCATTGATTCTTACAAAATAAATCTTTTGGATGGGCATATGCCCTTATTTCTGTTACCCAGGAAAGGCATTGCATGGCCACGGGTGTATGTATGTAGATACTGCCAAATAGTTTTCCGAAGTGGTTGTACCATTTCACACTTCCATCAGCAATGTATGAGAGTTTCAGTTGCTCTACATCCTCACTAGCACTTGTGAGGATGCTAATCTTTTTCATTTTAGTGTGTGTGTGGTGGTATCTCATTGCGTGCAATGATGAATGATGTTGAGCACATTTTCACTCCATACTGTATTTGGCTTCTATTTAAGTCTCTTCACTTTGATTTTATTTATCCAAGGCTGTTCTTGCTCTCTGAGGTTAGCTCTAGGGGAATTTGGCTTAGATTTCCCTTTTACCTCATGCCTACTGCTATTAGACAGTCCTGCTCAATGAATCCTGGCCCCAGCTTCTGAGGAACTCAGGCCTGCCTCTTTCTGCACCATTTACCTGGAAGGGTAGTTAAGAAAGAACTGAATGCCAAAACACTTTCTTCCTTATAAAAATCTGTACACCCCCAACCTCCCACCAAATCACCTTGGATCTACAGTTCTGTAGACCCCTAGGAGTGAGTCCAGTCAAGTCTCTTGGTGGGTCCAGTTACGCCCAAGTCCCTTGGTAAGTATAGCACCATCTCAAACTGGGCCTCTGCTACACTTAAGTAAATCAGAGACACAATTGAAGAATTCCAAATTTTGATTATGTGAATTTTTATTGAACAGAATATACCAGAGATAGAATTAACTTCTCTTTGCCGTGGCTATGGGTTTCTTGTAAAATCCAGTCAGGATTTGTCACATGGACCCCAGAGCCGAAATTTAATTTTGAGTGACTATCATTAACTTCTAAGGGCTAGTTATTGTGGAGCCACAGGCTTTGATAAAGCCGCCCCCCCTTTTTTAAAAGATTTATTTATTTACTTGATCCATTTTAAACACCCCCTTCTCCATTTTTGCTGTTTTTTTGTGTCCATT